>JBAMCK010000528.1:0-87202 GCA_037075185.1 Drosophila pseudotalamancana
ATATCTGACTATCTCACAATGGAAACTTATTTGATTAAACAAGTGTAGGAGCCGTTGGAATTTTCGGTTCTAAGATTATACATCATCATTCAAACTATTATCAAGAGTAAATTTCTGTAGTTGAGTGTGCTCGACTAAGAGATACCCTGAACCAATGCAAATGCACGCCGCTAGTAATTAAATTGTACTGGAGAGCGAACATTTCCTAGGGTATAACTTTTTCCACCCTAAACCCATTAAAAACGGGTTAACAGGGTATAATGGCAGATCCCATAAAGTATAAAAACTCTTGCTTAGCATCTAAAGCGGATTCGACTTAGCCCTGAGCTAGAGAAATTTTGTATGCGCATCGGGTTTGTTCCTAAGAGCTAGAGGTATCAAACTTACTGTATATATATATGTTCAGCTAAGGAAGATACATATTGTGGATACTTAGAATTTTGGATGTACCCTTCCTTCATTTTTGGGGAAAACTCAGTTTTAAGGATAGAAAGTTGCACTTCGACACATATTAGCATTATTTAAGGACATCAAAAAAGAATTGAATCTCTCCATCAATGATGTCACAGTCCGTCTTCGTCATCGTCGTCCAATTGAGCAAAATCTAAATGCCAGAAGTCCTAGAAAAATACCCCTTTTGACTAGGAAGCATGTGGAAGGTCGTCTCAAATTTGCAAATGATCATCTGGCCTGGCTCGCAGAAAAGTGACGAAACATATTATGGCCCGACGAAAGCAAGATTGTTCTATTTGGAATATAATCCTAGGTACACCAAAAAGTTAATTAAGCATGGTGGCTTAAGCATAATGATATGGGCATGCTTTTCTTACAACGGCTTTGGCCCTATCCATATGATAAACGGAATTATGGATAGACATGTTTATGTAGATATATTACGAAATTCAATGCTGCCTTATGCCAGTTGGGAAATGCCTATAAAATGGACATTTTAACAGGAAAACGATCTGAAACATACCTGCAAGCTCGCGAAAGATGGGATTGCATCCGAAAAGATCGATGTTATGCTATGGCCACCTCAGTCCGCAGATTTTAGTCCGATCGAGAACTTATGTGGAGATATTAAGAGGGTTGTGGCAACATCAAATCCATTAAAGAAAGCTGAGCTTTGGCAAGTAGTTCAGGAAGCACGGTCGCAAATCCCCTTGAAGCGTTATCGATTCCATGCCGCGCCGATGCGATGTCGTTATTAAAAGTAAAGGCTATACAAACCTCATGGAGATTATTTAATCTGTTTTTTTTTGCCTCTTATGTAACAACTACTATAATTTTGAGCAGGCAATTAACACGAGTTCATTTAACGTGTTTTAACATGTCGAAAAATGAATATAAATGTTAAACGGTGTTGCGCTACTATATTTTTGAACACATATGTATGTAGCTTAGTGTAATTAATATATTCTAGAAATTTCATTAACATTGACATAATACTTACAGTTTCTATCATCTTATTATATTTAATATTGATCCTCAACTATGAGAAATATTTCCCATAAAAATAAAATCAAATTTAATCCCATGCCGTCTACTGAATTAAACTTTAGGTATATTTATTTCCAATTTATTGGCAACTCCGTGAACTTTATGTGCGAGGACCTCATTCTTTGCTTCCTCAATATATTTGTATATGTAATAAAGTTAAAAATATTAAGATATTATTAAGCGATCCATACGTTTAATAATTAAGCCTTCGACACTTTAGTTGGAATGAACGTTTGCATATATAATTTCACTTTCACAATTTGAGAACATTTTCTTATTGCAACTTTTCCAACATATTGAGAAGATTGCTGCACCTGCTCCACCTTCTCGTAATTCGAACTGTCTACTGAATTTTGTTTTTCATTTGCATTTCGGTCTTTAATTAAAAAGAATTGTTTACTCTGTGTAAAAAATAAATTACTTAAAATATATATTGCTTTACTTTTATGTTTATTAAATACTATATATACCACCATCACAGATTTAAATATGTTATAAAATAATAATCTATAAAAAATTTAATTTGAATTGCTGTACTTTATTCATTTTATTATGTATTACAGACGACTTCGATATACATATATAGAAATGAAATTGTGATTAACAAGATCAAGGGTCATGGGTCTTAAGATAAAGGCAACACATATACATGTGTACATGTGTACATGTGTATGTGCATTTGTAGGTAGCAGTCGAATCAGTGACCCAGCTTTAGGTGCGGGGTTGCCGCTTATATGGGTATATTCTTCTATTTGTGTATGTGTGCTTCCACATACATATATTTGTTGATAAGGAAACTCGTTTGTTTATTTTGTATTTTGTATGGTGCCTATCTCAATTTAATGTGGATAGTTCTGACACGCCGGCCTGTATATAAACTAGGAGCACATTTCTGGCCAGGCAGTTAGTTCTCAGCGACGATCGTCAACGGAAGCATGTCTCCAAGCACACCCACTGGACAACTGAAGCGCTGGAGAAATGCATTGGTGGTCAGAAGAAGATAGCTCCGATGCGAGGTATTTTACAAGAACTGGAACTGTGAGGAATTCCCCTAGGCTAAGCCTGAGGGATGGTGCTTCGGCGCTTTAAGCGCTCAAGGATTTTGGTTGGTGACCAGCTTTAATAGAGTTCACTGTCAATAAGCTGAATATTCTGCTAAGGACATCGGGCAGCCGGACCGTGGATGTGAAAAGTGCAATATACTAGACTAGACATTATATATGTATATATATTGTAGTAAGACTACTTCCTAATTTTATGACTATATTCATATTTTCAGTTTAGTTGTCAAGTTAAGGAATAGAGTAACGTTTTGACTAGACTGTAACATTTTTACAAGTCACACAACAGCAAAATCTTCCAAGTCTTCCAATAATTAAATATTTGATTTATGTTAAATTTCAATTAAAAGATAAACAATAAAATGTTGCTTGTCTAAAACGGTTAAGTTTTTGTTCAGTTTTTAGCCAAGACTTGGTTGTTCTACCTTGTCCCGTTTAAACGAGTATGTAGAATATATTAGTGGCCTTAGTTATTATATAAACTATTTTAAGGGTCTGCCAAAATGTGTGATGTACGCAGAGAAAACTAATTAATAGCTTCCAATTTGTTCTTCTAAGTATATAGTGTTATATAAGTACAATCCAAAACCTATGAAAATATTCTAAGATGTTGAAGTTTCTACTATAACTGAAAAATTAAGATAAATCCAAATATACCAAATAAATTAATACATCATTCTAAAATTCTTTTATATTATTTATTTTAGTTTTGTTAACAATTTCATCCACATCCCACCCTTTCCAAATTTTAGACTTTTACCAAAGGTAAAAGAAAAAATGATTTGAGCTGAGCCTAAATGATTGAATTTTGACGCATTTAACATTGTAAATATTCATTTAAAATGTAAAGCAATTCAACTTTATGGATATACTCATGCATGCTGCAGTCTACCCCGATGAGTCCTGAGAGTTGGAGTCAATGTCGAAGTGCGAATAACCTCGATTCGATGACCAATGCCCCGTTTAGTCAACCTACAGAAGACGTGCCCAGACTTGAAAAAGTTAAAACCCAGATTTGCGTAGTTGGGTCCTTCACGCCTGTGCCCAGCGATCGTGAAAGTTCCACTCGATGTCGTAAGGCTTAACCGACTTGGGTTGGAATGAAGTCCAGAAAAATGTTCCACCATTGGTGCGTGCAAAGTGGACGGGCACATAGGATTCCTGTTGATCGAACGAGTGTAGTTCTGCGGATCCGTCTTCCTTATAAACAATAATCGCGTCCTCCTTGGCGCATTGTCTTATCTCCTCGATGAGTCGGTTTTCAAGGTGCTCGTTGGACATATTGTCCATATCGTTGTTCAGCCAGTCGAATTCAGACTCTTTCTCATCTGATGCGATGTAGGAACTCCTCTTTGGCTGTTTGGCCTTAAGCTTGAAGAGGTGACTGAGCAGGGGCTTCAGAATGTTTGTAAGCCGACGTGTAGGCGACACCTTCGACTTGTGGGAGTACATAGTGAACTTCTTCTTATTGTTGTTGTTGCTGAGTTGCTTATTGTTAGCTGACATCTTCGACATTATGTTGTGTGTGTGTGTGTGTGTGTCTAGAATTTCGAGTAAGTCTTGTGTGCTGCCGGAGCGGGACTCAAATTGTATCTGATGCTCTCTCTAGCATGCCTGCCCTATTTATACACTCTCTGTTCAACCCGAGTCTGAGCGCGTGAGAAACATTCTCTGAGAGTTGAAGCAGCATCTCAGCCAATCACAGATGCCGATACCTGGCAGGTGGAGGATCACAACTTTCTCACATTTGGCCAGTGTACTGAAATACCCAAAACAGGCAGGTTAGAGTCCTGAAAAGTAGTCCTGAAGCGTGGGAAACCCACGCCTGTGTCTTTCAAGGCAATTATCCTGGCACCTTCGGCGTGAGAACCAAATATCTCAAACATTCATTTCAATCCCCTTCTCAATTGACAATGTCACCGTATGGGTAAGAAAAATTCTAGGATATTGTAACTGTATCACCAATTATTATATTTATTAAAACTGATTTTACTGAATGTGACGATATTTTAATTCGCATATGGCTTTCTTAGAATATTCTGTTACTTTAAAGCATATAAATCTACGAGAGAATAGCCTTGAGTAAAGCGTGGAGCGAAAGAGAGAAAAAGTTCCTTCCCTTTATTCACAAATGATTGTTTAAATTATTTAAATAATTTTTAACTTATATGTCTAATCAGGGAACCGAACAAGTAGGACCCGGACTCTAAGACCAGGTTATTGTATAGGTGTATGTTGTCCTAGCCGAAAGCCCTTGAGAATTGGGTTGATTGTTTTTAACTACATTCCACATCAATCAGCTTTTGAAGATATTTTCAAGTTTTGATTATAAATCAAGGGTTTTCTTTTTCGTTGTTATTGCTGTGTTTTTCGGATTGAGTAATTCAGTAAGAAGCAGAGAGTGGAAAATCAACTTACGGGGCTTTACGTAATATAAGACCAGTCGATCCATGCATTTATGATGGGGTTCGGGTCTTATTTTATTTATAGTGCCTACCTGTTTCAATGAAATATGAGATTTTCTGGCACTGCTTAAGAACGATCAAAGAAAAGAAAACAAACCTTGGAGAAGCACTGGCATCAACATGTTCTCGAGCGAGAACAGGTTTTTGAGTCAAGGGCGAAGGAACAGGTAGTCGAGAAAGGTTTCGGTTCTATTTGTTATTCTGATTGAAAATGTTGAGTTGCTTTTTATTTATTTTGTGCGTATATACAGGAAGATTCAATAATTGTAGAACCTATTTTAATTGTGTTTTGTTTTGGTTAATATTAGTTTTCATTTCAGCTTGAATTTTATTCTTATATTTATAGTATAATAAGTTTAAAGCTTTTTTATATTACAATCACATTATGGACATTCGAAGTCTTCCTTGTCCCAGTATCCATGGTGGAGTCTCCTAAGTCACAGTTCTGAGTTCATACTCATTGTTCCTCCTCATTGTTTTGTGTGTGGGTGACTGAAAAGTCTTGCAGGCAACTTTCAAGGTATTGATGATACTTTTGAAGGGCCTATAGCTGCGCTTCTTAGGCGTAATGCTGGTAGAATTGAGGAGCGTTTCGTATACCATTTTACAACCAACTGAATTGTGTAAAGTGTAGATTCGAATTACATTTACTTTTCGAAATCCGTGGCTATTTATACGCCAGCCACCGCCGCCATCCCTTAGGCATAGGTTATCTACCAATCAGGGCAGCCCATGAGATGGGTAAAATAGTTCTATACTCGCTCACTATGTAAAAGAAGAGTATATTGGCTTAGTTAAATAATTTCGGTAGTTTCTCCAAGGAAACAAGGTTCTTTACGGCATATTGTTAGAAATGAAACTATATACTGAGCTGCAAATTAAGATTTCAATTGGTTCTAATTAACACATAGTAAATCTATCAAGTTATTAAATTATATATTATAAGAAACTTGAGTCCAGTTTAGAGCTGTTCCACAGATCGCTTCAAACACATGTAAAATACCACTAGCTTATGATTAAAGTCGGTAATTCCGATGGCCAAATCGTACAATCAATATAAGTTAACTTTATGCTTTTGAGCGAGTATCACCCAGTCAGTTGCAACATTCTTACTTGCTTACCAATGCACCGGCACAAATATTCCGCTTCTGAAGGACGACTACTCAGGTAGCTGAGAGTTCTTTCTATGCACGTGTGTCTGGCTCGTTCGTCTCCTTCCTAATTTCAGATGAATTTTTTGTATTCCTTTTCTATTGTTATTTTAATGGTTTACTTGCTTAGGGATTTATCGCAGGAACTCTCTGCCTTTATTAATCGTTTCATGGTTAATAGAATGACAACGGACCATGAAGTCCAGAACCCTCTTCAAACACATGTTGTTAGAAAATATGTGACTTGCATTTATTTGCTAATGACAAGTTATTTGATTAAGCAAGTGTATGAACCGTTACAAATCATGGGTTATTTAAATGTGTCTGCATTAATATTGACTTATCTACACATGTTTCAAGTTCAAATAAATTTCAAAGAAAGGTAAAGAGATTCGTTATTCCTATACTTAAGTAAATAGTGCTGTAGTGTTTGTTTATTTATTTATTATTTTTCAAGTTAATAACTACGAAATATTAAAAAAGTTATATGAACTAATATAATAAAATAATAATTATGAGATTCAGTTTCATCGTTATATAGTATGTTTATATTGGCAACTACTATAAATCGGAATATTGTATATATTTTCTAGTTAAATAACTCTTGTTATTGGAAAGTTGCAAGAAAAATCAAGAGCAACTATTTTCGAGTTGGTATCGAAGTATAAATATATAAAATATATATTCAACCCTAGGCGAGGCATGCCAAATTGAAAATAACAATGTCATATTTCACTATAAATGTATATTTATTTTGTTGGTTAGACAAAAAGATGGAACCAATATTACTTGCCATTCACACTAATGGCAGTGTATAAGATATAATATATTATATATTTATAATAATATTAAAGTAAAACAAAGTAAGGGCTCACCCTTAAATATTTTTAATTTTTTATCCGATTCGTGATGGTGTTTCTTTCAAATATACGATTGCAACCAAATGTAAAGATGCTTATCTTAGGAAAGTAATAAAAATTGCAATATACAAATGCTTCTTAAAAATGGAATATCAAAATTAAAGGTAAATCATATACATATATTATATCAAAACTGCACTAATGATAGAAACCTGTTAATGTCTATTCATATGATATATTTAGTACCTTTTTTATATGTATATATGCAAAAATGTATGTATGCAAAAAATTGATTGATTGACTATACTCTATCATATATGTATTCCCAATTGAAACATCTATCACTTTATATTATCCACATATTAAAGAATAGTTTGTGGCTGACGTATATTAATAACAAAGTACTGGGTTTAATTATTTTTATACCCTGAACCCATTTAAAATAGGTAGACGCGGTATAATGTTTTGAACAAATTTTTTTTTCAGGCAGAGGGAGGCCTGGACGAACCCATAAAGTATATATGGTCGTGATCAGAATCAATAGCTTGGTAACCATAAGAACTAGAGACTTATCTCTTATGACAAGAGTGTATTGATTTTGTTTTAAAAAATTGATAACTCTTTCCGTTTTCTTGTTATCGATGAGACGTTTAAGTATTTCGAGCATATCTTGTCCAACTTAAGAGGTCCGTCCCAAAACTTACAATATTTACTCAGTTTCTTGCTGAATTCGAGTTCTTATGTGAGCATGTAGAGATTTGTATGTATTTTTAATTGTTTCTTGCTTCTATTTATGTTCAAGTGGCGGGATTTCTGTTTGATAAAAATAAAATAAAAAAGAAATATTTTGTTTTTCTAGAGCTAATTTTATTTCTTAAAACTAATACCTATTTTACATGGAAGACAATGATTCTTAATATTAAAGTAACCTAACAAACAAACATGGAAGACAATGATTTTCTTAATAGTATGAACGAAAGCTATTATAAAATCACAATAGTTTACAAATTAATCTATTCATTGATGGTTAGTTCTTAGTGACGAACCAAAAAATGCTAATATCACCCTGAGATTACGGTCGACCCAAGCTCTCCACCATATACAATAATTGACTGCACTTGGCGAGACTTGGTTTTAAAGCTGACACCCACGTCCATATTGGCACCCAGGCCAAAACCTTAAGCCTGAACCCAGCGGTCGAATCTCTTTCGCATTTGGTGCTCTTGCTGCTGCTGGCACGCTCCATCGGCAGAGGTCCAGAAGAAGGTTCCACTGCTGGTGCGTGCAAAGTGGACTGGTATAAAAGTCTGATCAGGATGGACTGGCACAATGCTCGACTCTTGATCCTGCTGCACGATAATGGCTGCGTCGTTAGGGCAATCGCGGAGATCGTTGAAGAGACGCTGCTCCAGTAGCTCATTTGCCATGTTGTCACAGCTGGCAACCGAATCTTTGCGCATGTCCTCCAAAGATGAGTTGATCTCGTTCTGTGATTGAACCTCGGCGAGGGTCTTGCGTATAAGCTGCTTCTTCTTGATCAGTCGCAAAAGAGGTTTGACAAGTTTCTTCAGGCTCAGCATAGCCATGGTATGTTGATCTGATTTTCGCTGCATCATGCTGCTGCTTTCGAACTTGTATTCCCGAGCGATGAAAGACATTGAAGGCGATTTGACTCGAATACTGTGCTCGAAATTTAGATGTTGATACGTTGCTGGTCGGTACTGTTCTGCTGTTCGACCCGAAGCGGGTCGGCTTTTATACGATCGCCGCTCAGACGAGAGTTGCTGGTCGTGCAGCGCTCTCAACGCTTGTAGCCAATGAAAATGCGCCCTTGAGGCAGGTGGTTGTTGCACATCCACTGAGCAAGAGAGGAAGAAAGAGAAGAGAGAGCGGGATTGAGTCTTCGGTCCTGCATTTTCCAGATTTTTAAAGTGGATATTTGGTTGGCATTTTCGGTTTCACAAAAACCGCTTTCTTGTTCCCCTGTCTCTTTCACTCGCTACCTGCTCAACATGATATCCCAAAATCACATTCCAAACTCCCTGGCCCGACGCGATCGGACAAGTCGTAACAAGTCCGTAAATACCCAACCCTAAGTGCAGAGGATTTTAAAATTCGACACACTATCCGAAAAAGGGCAGGGTAGGAGCAAAAATAACAATAGTTTACGCTCATATCTCGCTGGCAATCTCGCTTTTGGGAAAACCTACTTGTTGGTCATTTCATTGAGACGGCACGAAAATTCCAATACCTTGCTGAGCCGTGTGGCTCAGAGGTAGAAAGTAACGTATTTTTGGTGTTCCGGATTTTGTTTGAGTTTTGAAGGTTAGTCAAAACGAATTAACGCGTTATTTGGGAGTTACCGCGTTCTCGGAGTGGCAGGTACTGGGTACACAACCTTTTGCATACACATTTGTTTGTCATTGTTGTTTTTAGGATCTCTCTGTGGGTCCGTAAACAATTTACGACGCGGGTGATGCTTCCTCGATCTTGAAATTTACTGGAATTCTGTCGGCAAATTATTTGTGAGCCTTCCGATTGTTATTTGAACGTCCCGTTTGAAACATTACGTTCGTTTTTATTTTTAACGGTTTTACACCAAGCATCCTTAAAATGGGGAAAAGGGTATACAAACGTTTTATGTGTGTATTTATGTAGGACCCTAATGCTTGCTTCAGATCAAGAATGTATGTATATATGTATGTGTGTATCCTTGGACCCTTTGAGGCAATTAATGCTTAATTAAAGTTATGATTACTCCACCGCCCGAAAACGTGTAAGCGGCAGACTTCAGATTTTGTATTTATAACAATACATTATCAAAAAAGCAAAATAAATTTGATTGCCGCTTAAGAGAAATGTCAAAATGTCGTATGATGAATGTATTTTCTATGTCTCGAAGTATCACTTTGTTTGATTTAAAGATCATAACATTTTTTTTTTCTAGATTTCCATATTATATTTTTATATATTCAGCAACAGGGATTCTATGTAGTTGGTCATTTTTCTCTCCGTATAAATTGATAATCTTGTATATTTATGTAAAAGTTATGTCATATGAGATACTTATCATAATTATTTTTCCTGATTTTGAGAATCTTGACGATTTTTTGTAATAAGCGACAGAGTAAAAATAGACTATTCATATATTACTCTTGAGATAGATACCTTCTCATAGCTTCCCAAAATGTTATGAAATAATATTATAATCATTGACGTTTTTTTTATTAAGATAAGTTATATATCTTAAGAAAAGCATACGTATTTTCCGATACAGTTAATCTACACACTTGTGTTCTGTACTAAAAATTTCAATTCATAGTATGTAGATTCTCTTAGGTTAAGAATATAACTGACTGAACAAACTTAGCACAGCTACCACTAAATTGTAATACAAATATCCTCTAGGTTGCTGTTCGATTATTCTGACTTACTTGAATACAAATACACACTATAATGAACAAAAGGATAAATAAACCAAAGACCAAATCTATGATAAACATATTTTAAATGTTGGCCTAAAAAAAAAAATTATTATTATATGTTAAAAGACCATAAGTACAATATAAAAATAAAACCAATGGTTATTGGAATAAAAAATATACAAATTTTACTCAAATAATGACTTTCTTTTAAGTATTTAGCTTTTGCAGTTTCCGAGTTTAAACTATTGTCACAGACCTGATCAATCACATATTATTTTATGGATGCCTGCTACAAACATACGGTCGAGTTTAATATAACTTAGTTGCTGGGTAACAAAAATCAAATCTATAATAATAACAATTTACCCACATATAATATTTTATTCGGAATGTTATAAAGGATAAAATTATAATGGTATGCGGAATTGTGGATTCAAATGAGCAGATAGTGGTGTTTTTTTACAGGGTACGAAATAGTTGTGGAATCTTGACTAGATCATTTAGATATTTTATTTGAATACTTAACAAAGTAGTTATAAAAGATAATGTATCGAATATTCAAGTAAGTGAAAAATAAACCTTTTTACAGGGTATGGTTTATAGTAATAATAATTAGCCCACATATGAATGCAAGGAATGTCTTATAAATGGTATTTTATTCGGGTAATTAATACATGGTATAAAGGATAGATTTGTGTCAAGGTGTCTGGAATTGTGGATTCAAATGAGCATAAACAACAATTTTTTACACGGTACGAAATAGTTGTGGAATCTTGGCTCGAGCACTTGGATAAATCATTTGAATAAGTAACAAATCAGTATTGGAAGACATTATATATAGTATTCATTTGAAAAATACACATTTTTACAAGATATAATTTAAAGTAATAATTTAGCCACATATGAAAGCAAGGAATGTCTTACAAATGGTATTTTATTCGGGTAATTAATACGTGTTAAAAAAGATACATAGATTTGTGTACCTAGAATTGCGGATTCAAATGAGCATATACAACAATTTTTTACACGGTACGAAATAGTTGTGGAGTCTTGACTCATGCATTTGGATCATCATTTGAATAAATAACACATCAGTATTGAAAGATAATGTATCTAGTATTCAAGAAAGTGAAAAATACGCCTTTTTTACAGGGTAGGTTTTAGTTGGGAAATCTTGACTAGAGCACTCCTACTTGATTTTCTTTACCGTCGCGTACACTCCTTCATTTTTTTGAAAAGTGTTTTCCTATTGTATCTTCTTGTCCCGCACTCTCAAGTATTGTCCGTTTCCATTATCATTCCCTGGCGGGTCCAATTTCGCTTATCTATCGTCATCTTTAGGGTCGGAGGAAAGTGCTCCGTAAGAGATTGAAGTGATGTCAGTTATCCCTTCCTTACCGAGTTGCATTCGTTTGGGGTCATTTTAGGGTTCGTTTCATTAATTCCTCTTTTATCTTTTTTATGTGTTTGGTGTTTTTACCTGCCGAGTCGGCTGACCCTTGCACGTGTGGAACCTATTGCCACCAAATCCAACAACACACAATCGAAATACGTATACCCAAAAGTATTAGAAAAGGGCAATTCAACAGAAAAAAATCATGCCCAATGCAGCGTAATGGAAGCCTCCCGGAAACGGATTAAAATACCATTTCACTGCAGTTATTATGGAATATGTTTGCTTTGTAATGGTTTGGACTCTTAGTGTTTCGAAAAAATGTTTGTCTAACTGGTTTGTTTCTTGTCCCTATCAACATTAGCAGAAAAGTCGTAATTTGCTGACAATCTGACAGGACTTGCATATAATAGTTCTGAAGGTACAGTCAGATTCTTAGATAGCCCTTTAAAATAGGTAAACAGGGTACAATGTTTTTGTGAAAAGCTATGAAGCAGGCGCGGCAGACTCCATAAAGTATATGTATATATATTCTTGATCAGGATCAACAGTCTAGTCGATTAAGCCCTGTCCGTCTGTTTGTCCGTCCGGCTGTCCTTATATATGAACGCGTCGATCCCAGCAACTACAAGAGAAAGAGACTTAAAATGTTCTCTTTAAGTCACCTTTCGCACGCGCATATCGAGTTTGTTTTCGATCATTGAAACCTCCTACATCTTAAGAGTATCGAACTACATTTAAACTATATTGCGTTTAGAGTTGTATTAATTAAGTAAATAAAATGGTAGATCAAATATGCACATTATAAATAAAGTGAAATAGATATACATATATGTTTATATATATTTTATTTTTTAATTATATAGTACAACAAGACTTCGGATAGTCAAATATGTGAAAAACTGTGCGATGTAAAGAAGAAATATTATTAAAAATTTAAATTTTATGATATTCAAAAACTTTAATCTCTATGCATGTATATTAATTTGTTTATATATTCTTTGAAAAAGCTTTGAGACTTAATTCGAATTTTGATTCAGGGACAGTCTTCACATTAATATTAAACAATACTCGTTGTCTTCCGATCTTAAGGTGTGTATCCAGAACATTCTGGAATCTTATATTAACTTGACTGCAACGTATTTCTTCTTGTCAAACGGATCTGCCCAAACAGGTTGATATATAGTCAGGTCAGCTACTCTTTGTTGAACAAGTGTGACAAATCGCACACCCAATCCTTAAAATTCAGAAACATTTCTTGGCATTCCAAGAATGTCAAACAAAAAGTAGGAAATTAAAAGAAAATTCTACTGGCGCCGGCGTCCTGCTGATTATTTTACCCAAACGTCTACGTCTACGTCTACAAGACTGAATAATACGTGACCTGTAAAACAAACTATTTGTACCTTAGGTAAAAGAGTAATTGGCGCAACTCAGTGCAGACCTATGTATTTAGGGGTAGGTGTCTGAAAAGATAATTTCTTCAGTCTGACAACCCACTTGCTTGAATCTATATTGTCTGTTATCGTGTTCATCCTAAAAGCAGAATCGTGTTGATCCTCTTTCGACTCGATCAACACTTTAAGACTCGTTAGCTATCATGTACGTATCTGTGATGAGATTGTACTTTGTACAGCATATATGTACATCATATGTAAATGTTTTCAGTTTCGCCTCGAACCGAAATATTTTACGAAACACAAATGAAAAGTGAGCCAGTATGTGGAGTAGCTTTCATTGCTGATTAGTAAAGATTATTGGGGCATGGAAAACACTTGTACCTCCGTTCAGATACATTCAAGAGGATGGTACTTGAAACGGCTGACTTGAAAAGCCGATAGTTAATGAATACCATTGCGATTCCAGATATTGTTCATTTTCCATTTAGCGGCACTTAATTTAGGAAAATGGAGCTACATCCCTCGTTTCGGGTTGCTGAGGTTTGTGTTATGAGCTGCACTTGAGATCACAGCCCAGACGCCTGTTGTCAAATATAACAGCGGTCGGGACACCAGATTCCTACTATCCATGTTGTAAAGTGATATTTGGGAACGAATATTTCACTTCAATCTGTCGCCGTCGACCAACGATCCTAATTGTCAAGTGCTGCATCAGGTCTTGTAAGGAGCTCAAGTTACATCGCTGGTGGTAAAGAAAATCTTTCAGATTCTGTTACGACAATATTTTGAAAATGTGAAAATGTGAAAATACTCGGCTTATATTTAGTACTCATTAGTCTTTATAAAACAAGAGTATCCAAGTCCAAAAGGTTGACTTGTCAATACCTTTCAGATCACGAAATGCAAACAGAAATGAAAGGATATAGTTCCTAAACAATAAAAGTTGATTTTTTGATCGCTGTTATAATTCATTATGGGATTTTGCTTCATTATTCAATTTAGTATTTATTTACTTATTTGTATTTGTAACTGTTCTTTTAATCCTGAGTATAAAATTAAAGTTCATATATATATTGGAGTGAGAAGTGTTACACTTTCATATAAATTTTACTCTAGTGGGTATCAAATCCTTTTTGATAAGTTTTTGTATTAAGTATTACACTCTCATATAAATTTTACTCTAGTGGGTATCAAATCCTTTTTGATAAGTTTTTGGTTGTTTCAACTATTAAAATTATTTCAACTTTGTAGCTATAGCTAATTCGGAGTAATTGGATTTAATTGTTACATACATTTGTACTACTGTTATATACCCTTCATTGCGCATACGAATGATTCTAGGGTATACAATAATACATATAAGCGAATTAACCATCTAATCAATAAGCACAATATCTTAAACCACCAAAATGTTTTCGAAAAAAGAACAAATTTAAACTAAATTGTTCGATGGCATTTTTGGAATAAAACATCCCTCAATATCCTCTGCGGCCACTTTCCTTTGTGAACACGTGTGCAACGGTCTCCTATTTTTTCTAATCCTTAGTTATGTCCCCTGCGGTGCGGAGTTTTATTGATTTGGGATTCTTTTTGTTAACCGAACATTTCGGACAGCTCTGAGCTGTCAGTATGTACGTGTGTGTTCCTACTTCTCTGTGTGTATATGATACATATAGGGTCTTTTAGATGTACTCTGGCACAAAGAATATATGTGTGCATGTATATTGTTCAGTATTATTGTTTTTTTTTTTTTTTTTATTTCCATGTGTATATATTTTTAACGGACTCCGTGCCGACCGATGAGTCAAAGATTATAAACTGGGGCCATGTTATTATAGTACAGTTGATTTATCCAAACATAGAATAAAGGTATTATGGTACATTCCTACTTAGCAGTCTATTTAAAATTATCGGCGACACTTCCTTTTAGTCCTTATTCCTTTTCAAATGTAAATTTGTATAAATTATTTTAATTTTAATTCTTATATTTATTATCCTTAAGCCCTCATTGGAAATGATGGAGTCCATTAAAAAAGTAAGCGTCAGAATTAATGAAAATCTGATTTATAATCCGTACGCAAGTGTTGCTCTCGTAAATTAAAATATCCAAAATATATATATGCATACATTTTCACCTTCTGGAGTAAAATGTCATATTTATAAATTTGCCATATACTTAATGTAAATAAAAACCAATATTGAACAGAGAGGACTTCATAAGTTTTGGATGTACCAAAGATTGTAGATCCCTGAAAACATAAATAAAGTGATCATCAATAGTATAATATTATATAATAATTATACTATAATATTTATTTCTATGAAATATAAGACATAATAATGGTCTGTTATGATATATATTAGTTATATGATTCACTTGTATTTAAAAATATTTTTTTTAAATTTATTTATTTTTTGTATTACTTATGCTATGTAAATGCTTAAGAAGTACTTAAGTAAATGCTTAAATTTTCTAGGTATGTGAGAAATTGGATATTGTAGAAATATATGTATATGTGCTTGATAATTTAAGTAGAATATGTTTGCTTTTTAAACCCAGAACGCATTGCAAATAGGTTAACACGGTATAATGTTTTTGTGAAAATGTATTTAATAGATAGGAGGAGGCGTAAGGTATATATAATCTTGATCAGGAATATCAGCCGATTCGATTAAGCCCTGCCTGTTTCTCCGTCCATCTGTCTGTATGTATGAACGCGTCAATCTCAGCAGCCAAAAGTACTAGAGACCTTAAATCGATAATCAATAACTCTCCGCTTGCTTTTCATCGATAACACGTTTTAGTTTTTCGAGTATATCTCCTCCATTTTATGAGCTATAAATATCAGGTACACAATTTGGATGCTTCGGATTTTGGATCATTAATTTTGATTTCGTTTCATTATATATATATAAGAATACATTTTGTTAGCTATCAGTAAGAAAGGATATTAGTTAAAAGGATAACTTGATTATGCGGCATATCTGAATAAGTTTTTTGCTTATAATCATTAATTTAAGCATTTCACAATCATTTGAAATTTGTATTTATGGAAAATCTCGCAACATGTATTATCTAGCCACAATAGAGGTTTCTTTAGGAAAAATAGCAACACAATTATGATAAAATTGTAGTCTATAACGAGATCTTATTTTCCAATTTTCTAAAGAGAGATCAGCATTGGGGACAATTTAAGGGATTATCAGGTTAGGGAATTTTTTGTGTTTTTATCGGTGCTGGAAAAAGACATTTCAAATGGAAAAGGACTTTGTTCGACGATCTTTGTGTAAACATGCGTTGTATCTGTAGATAACCTTTATCCCCTCGTATTTATGCTTGAGTAGGTCTGTATGCCGGCAGAGTACAGATTCTACAGAATATCTTTTTGCTATACAAAATATGTGCAGCAGCAAATTAGAGCTCGTTAAAAGGCACACTTTTTTCTCTGTTCGTTGTTCGCCCCCGTTGGCTGCAGTAATCCCCTTTGTGCGGCTCGAACGGATCACGTTTCAACAGATTCTACTGGACGCTTGCTGGCATTTTTCTGGCCATTAATAAGCCTGGTGGTTGGTGGCTGGTGACAACACGTGAAACTCCATGACGTCTCACTATGTCGGCCATACCTACCTCCAACCCCCGGATACACAACACCGATGAAAACATTGAAGATTTCCAAAAATGTGTTTACAAATATTTTCAAGGCGAGGCAAACAAAGGGCCCATCAACTATTCTCTCCGAAGCATGACTTTCTGCACCGCCGACTGATGTCTCATGTTGATTTTTTTGCAGTCTCTTTCTGGCACTGTTCAATTGTCAGACCTAAATTATTTTATAAAAGGAAAAAGAAATCAGGTAACGATCAAATACGTGAGTTTCCACAACTTCTAACAAAGTACGCAAATTTTAGAAAACTCGACTTGGACTGAGATGTGAAGAGAAAACCAGTTATAAATTTGTTGTTTTATATTTTGATAAATATATAAGAATATGTCTTAATATTTATTATTACAAATATATACAATATAAGCAAAGTAAGTATATAATTTACAGAATAAGTATTTTCTATACATTTGTGTTTATTTAAGAATTTATAATTCTTCTTAGATTCTTACAGAATCTTTTCCATTTTCTACATAATTTCCATACAGTGATCTTTTTAAATGAAAATCTCTGTTTTTTCAAGTTTTCTTATAATAATACATTTGTGATCTTCTAGATAGATTTGATCTATTGATAACGAAGTACATATGAATGTAAAACTAAAAGGAACTCAAATATAATAATATGTTATTGTTAGCCAGGGTTTCTTTTTTCTCTGTAACTGATTGAAAGATTGCTACAAACAAGACGCACACAATGGTAAGCATATAAAGAATAGCACATATGAACAATCGAAAAAAAACCTTAAATTTCAATGGGCAACCACCGCTTCGGCTTACCACTGAAGCCTGATTGTGTGAATGTTTCCCGGCCTTCGCTCGTTATGTGGGATACTCTTGGGCATACCCAATGCCTTCTATGTGGATGAACATCTTGGAATTGTTTGTTTATTAGCTATGAACTTATTGGCCTGAAGTCTGGCTTATCCTTGTGGATATAAATCAATTAAATACTATGGCGTACGTCTTGTCTTCGAAGTCGGTATTGCATGGCTGCTTTATTTTTACAAAATTATCAACCCACACATTCTTACAAATTATTTAACATTAGTCTTTTAAAATGCTCGAATCATATTTCTGTGAAGCGCAAGCATATCCCAAACTATTTTACACAAAGATATTTTCAGTACCCCGACTTGGTGTTCTGTTACTTATTTATTAGTAAGATATTTGATTTAATAAAATTCAGAAAGAGGCATTATAATTTTATAAGATTAATCAGTAATAACAAGTTAAGCGGGAAAATGATCTGATCATTATTTGAACATTGCACCCTAAAATCGTTATATTTTGTCATATTTTCAGCATTAAATAATTTCAAGCTTTAAAATAGACATTAATAAAAATTGGGCAATATTTTTTATTGAGAAGACTATTAACTTGATGAGATTTTAGTTGGCTTAAGTTCTTGTATCAGGGGTATTTTATGCTGTACTAACTTTTTCTCTATATGTACTATCAATATTTAAAAATCTCTTAGTTTCGAAAACAAAAGCTTATACATACTAACGATATTTTAAAGCTAACCAAGATCGTATCTAACTAGCTAACTAACTAATTAATACACATAATAGCAATACGAATTAAAATTTAAAAATTATGCTTTTTCTCCAATAATTCGGAAACGGAGTTGGTATCCAAAATCCGAAGTATACAAAATGTTTGTCTTCTCTTAGCTCTCCAGCTTTTAAGATGTATAAGATAAGTTCGAAAAACTAATAAATTAATACGTGTTATCGATAACAACTAATCGAAAAGAGTTTTCAATTATCGATTCGACTTGACTTATCAGAATTCATTTATCATAATTGAGTTATAGATAAAATACTTAAACTTAAATATTGCAGACAGTGAGTAAAAAAATCATTATTTATAAACAAATTGCTCTTGAAATTCAGATGAAATTCAATTAAAATTAAGTTGTTGCTATCTCCAAATGCATTCAAAAATTAATGGATAATTGGGAACAATGTATAAACCTTTATGTCCTTAATATCAAGCTTTATCTATCACTACAACGAAAAGATATACCAAATGTATGGGTAACTTACATAAGTAAAATGTTTTTAATGTTCTTTAAAAATAATTTGATTTTTAAGTTTTGTTTATATTATAAGAATCAAAAAAGCGTTTATTAAAAATAAAGAATTTCCTGCAAGCAACATACAACAATTTCAATAATAAAAGAAATTTCCATTTTATAATTATCTAGATATACATATGTATATAATGAAATTTAAATCATAAGAATAAGTTAAACAAAAGAAATTGAATACCCTAAAAAACATTTTACTTCAGGTGCTCTTACATTATGTGGCGGAATAAGAGATAAACCAATATTCCCGTTTAATGAGTTTAGGGTATACAACTGAAACCTCTCATTTAAGGATCAGTCGACAATTTGATGTACAATTACACGAACAATTCACTGAGGACCCTTTTATTTTTGTCATGAAAGTGATCACAGACCCGGAAAAATACGAGTAAGTGAGAAAAGAACTCGCTAACAGATTTCAATGGAAACAAGCAAATAGAATCACAATAAAAATGCAATGACATATGAACTTTTGAACTGGATTCAAGAAATGTAAACATTAAATCATTATTGTCTAGATATAGGGAAGAAATAGTAACATAAGACAAAAAGACTCAATTACTAACAACAACCAAAAAATTAAAATGCTAAACCAATATTTGTACAAATTGAAGACGATTATTTATGAACAGGTCTGACTGAAATTAATTGTTATACCCTAAAGTCATGGGAATGCGTATAATGTTTTTGTGAAAATGTATGTAACAGGCAGAAGAAGTCGGGGCAACACCAAAAAGTGTATATATTCTAGATCAGCATCAGCAGCCGAGTCGATCTAGTCCTGTGCGTCGGTCAGTATGAATAAACGCATCGATCTCAGCAACTATAATAACTAGAGACTTGAATTTGTACATGTCGGTTCTTATATCGCCTAAGATCGTATTCGATCGTAAATATATGTATAGGACGGTTAACAACAAATAATGGAAAACTGGGAAAGTTGAAAAAACCAATTTGTAAAGGTTAAGCAATGGAAACTGATAAAGAAAGCAGTAGATTTCTATTTTTATTTTTTATATAGACATACTCTTAGATTAAGAGTATCTATAAATATTTTTTGAATATAAGGTAAATGCTTTGAAGGAATACTTTAACAAAACAAAAATAGTTTTACTTTTAAGTATCAATTAGGTCTTGAAGTCAAATATATGTATGTACATAGATAAATTAAATACGCTAGTTCCTGAAGCCTTCCATTATATCACCTGTTGACATTTTAAGAAATATTATAAATTACATTAAAAAAAACAAAACTACAAATCTGAATGATAAATGTATATATACGTATGTTTTTTAAATACATATCCCAAGATATATACTATCATAGAATGTTTAGAAAAACTACAAAATAAATTTTATTATGTATAATGCAAACCATACCAAAGAATCAATTGAGGGAGTAATTCTGAAATATAATAAAAATATGTTTATATTTACCAAAAAATATATTAGAGATCCATTTTAAGACAAAGAAACATTCAAGTTTCTGTGATGAAGTGGAAAGTTCAATAATTCAAAAGTAAAGCTTTAACGAAACTACATAAGAGCAAAATTATTAAACTATTCCAATTTGCAATTCACTTTTCACGATAAAATTGATACGGTTGTAATATATTCAATTTTAAAATAATCACATAACACTTTTTTTTAAGTAGATGATTTGCTAATCGTGTGCTCGTGGATAAGTGCATTGGAAGATAAAAGATTACTGTACTACTGATAGAAATAATTTCCAGCCATGCGTATCTGTGGCTGAAATACAAATCTTTACATATGGTTAGGCCCGGTAAGACTGTTATTTTATCTTAATGTGTGATCTACATATGTAAGTATGAAAAAATTGCATTTATTTGATTAAATCTGAGTAAATAAGATCTAAAGTGATGACCGATAAAGTTATCAGGCTAACCAATTCGGTCAGGAAGTTCACTTCTGGTAAGCATTTGGTAAGGATGAGACAGACGCAATTACTTAAAACTGGAACCTAATCGCAATTCCTATCTCGGAGGATATCATCTTTACTTCGGTATGTGGAAGCCAAATGCGGAATGGGCTATGCAGAACATATGCACGTGGATTAAGTTCTTAAACCAGAACTGTAATATTTTCTTAGGTTTTATCTGTAGTGTGGAATCTAGTAATTCGCTACTTACGGCGATGCTCGTATTCATAGATCCTAAGTGCCCGGATTATCACCATTGAGACGAGACGAGACAAGACAAGACGGGGCGAGTAGAAATTGTTGAATTTATTTTGTTTTCGACAATGAGCACAAATATTTTTAGGGTTTTTCTTATTTTCTTTAAGATATGTGTGCACTGATAAGATAAACAATACGCACAGGATCAAATTACATGTTTGCGATTCTGTGTGTTGCCTTAATAAACATTCCGACCATTAGTATTTTTTTTGCTGATTGTAAGCATTAACAAAATAGTTTTGTTATGTATAAACCCTAACCGTATGGATCTATATGCCACAGATGATTTCGGTAACCTACATTCCACTCAGAGTTCAAGTTGAAAAACAGAAAGTGTAACTAGTACATACACAGAATATCAATATAATAAATATAAATACATATATATGTATTTTTTTTTTTAACAAATTATCAACGTATAAAATAAATACCATGTCTTTAGAGATTGATTCATTGTGCTTACAGGGGGTAGAGCTCAAAGGTTAGAATACTTGAACTCAGAAGAAGTTTTTTGAAGTCGAGTGGTTACAGTTGAGAAATGATTTAAACTGCTTCAAAATAGAAGCTTACAATTTAATAAAAACCAATTGCCTAGTTTTCAACTACAAAGGGACAGAGAAAGTATATAAGACATATATATATATATACTATAGTACTATATATATACACATATATATACACATATTATATATATACACATATTAGTATAATGAGGCAGTTAATGAAAACATTAATTAGGATACAAATAATTTCGCAAGTCTCTAATCTCCTGCCTGGATTTTATTAGAGCTATATGCCTACATTAATACATTAATATAAATATATGTATATGTTAAGAAGATATATATGCTATATCTTATTGTATATATATTATTGTATATCTGTAAAAAGTTATTTTTTTTTGTAGAAGAAATAAATTTTTTTTGTATGACTACCAAAAATGATTTACTTAGTCTTAGTTTTAACGCTCTTTGAAGCTTTTAATACGGAATGGAATATTGGGTTTGATTAGAACCTTTTGTTACTTAAAATATATAAAATATAAATATAATAATGATATATTATGTATTTATATAGTATTGCGCACATTTATAGTAGTATTTGCTTTTGTTTGTGTGTGCATGTGAGCCCGAGGTTCAGGACATCTCGTATTCGATCACTCTTGACTAAAGTTTGCTTACTTGTTTATTTTCAATGTATTGAAGATAAAAAATGTTTTCCGAGTTATTCACGCTTTACAATCAATTATACTGCGAAGGCTCAAAATGTATCTGCAAACCATTTTGTAGTGTTTTGTATATTTTAGTCTGCATTGTTTAGGAATGCAATTGGTCAAGGCAATTGGCAAAGGAAGAACGCAATAAATGTCGTAAAAGTATTTCCATTTAAGTAATTGTTCATTCACTTCCGTTCGAAATTTTGAATTGGCATTTAAAATGCAACGTATTGTAAAAAGTCCTGCGGAGCTATGCACGAGTGCCTATCAATAAGCGTTATGGCAAGATTTTCTTTTGGCAGACCTCTGCTGGTATTCACACTCGACAGAAGAGTGTACCCATTGTTTATAGAGAGGCATTCCCATTCAGTTGCTCAAACAAAAGAAACTTATCTACACATGCGTAACGAATGTCCACTTTTCAAGCATCCTCAATGACACCAACTCTCAATGGCCAGCGGGTCTTCATATGGATTGCTTTGGATTGCCCTTTAACTAAAGTATGACAATAGATATTTTTAAAATGGCCACATGGAAGATACAGTTTGTCCTGAGTAATTGTTAGTTACATATGCATTTGTGTGGACCAGACAATTTTGCACACAATTCCATACAAGATTTAGGCATATTTTAGTTCTAAACAAATAGAGTTTTCGTCTGTGAAACAATGAGAATCGGGGTTAGGATTTGAGACTAGACTTATTTATATATATATATATATATATAAGAAATTGTATCTTTCAGTTTTTTGAGAATACTCGATAGACGTATTATTATATTATATACATCTATCGACTAGTATATATGTATACTATTATCTTGCAACTATGCCTTCGTCTAAGATAATAATACGTCTATCGAGTATTCTCAAATCCTAACCCCGATTCTCATGGTTTTACAGAAGAAACCTCTATTTAGTGTCTATATAGAACACTTAAATAACACTAATGTAGCTTGCAATTATATGCAAAAAAAAAAATAATATATATTCTTCATCAACAGTAGTGTCCATGATCCACGTCCATTCGCCCATCCGTATGTATGGACTCGTCGATCTCCAAAGTTATAACAGCTTTAGATATGCAATTTTATATGTAAGTTCTACCTCGCGTATATTGAGTTTGTTTTTTATAAACGATAACTCCTTCCTTGCAATTCTTTCTTGTTATCGATAACACATTTTAGTTTTTTAAGCTTATTTCGTATAATAAAAATATTCAGCTAAAGGAGACTCCCCTGTTTCTTTATTTTGAGGAAGACCTGTTTTTGAGGATAAAAAGTGGCGTTTCTAAAGATATACCCATTGAAGTGACATAAACATTAACATTATCATTATCTTATTTAATTTCGTCAAACATTTCAATGTGTAAGATCGCTAACAATCGTCTACCATTTCCATACTTGTATCTTATTATTATTATTCTCTTTAAAAGAGAGGTATTCTCATTTCATTTTCATATAAAATTGTTTACAATAAAACGATAGAGCGCAGGCTCAGTTTATACTGTGACTTACGTCAACAATTAAGATATATGTGTTTTAATATCGTATATATTTCACCAACTTTTTATAAAGTAAAATCAATCAAAACAAGTAACTGTCATAAGCAGAATATAAATATACCTGTAGCTTTTAAGATGTAGGAGATCGAAAAAGTTAAACGTGTTATCGATAACAAGCACACTGAAAGATGTATCGATAGTCGAAAACAAACTCGATATGCACGCGGTATAGGAGAACCTTCATAAAAATTGCAAGTTTCTAGTTTTTAAGGCTGCTGAGATCGATAAGTTTATACATGCGGACCGAAGTGTAGACGGGCGAACGTACGGTAATTATGTCTACCCATTTTTAATGGGTTCAGGCTTAAATATAGCCGGAAACTTTTTTTATTCAATTCGATCACAAATCACTGATTCGAAAAAAGTAAACATACAACATTTTAAGATTAAACTGAAATACAAACCCATTTATCTTGCATAGTACAAAGTTTTGTCGAATGTCCTTATTGCCATACGTTCATCAATTCGTAAGAGAGCATTATAGCTTCAGACTTAGTATTACTAGCATAAGACACATTATTGAGTATGTATAAATATAAATAAATATAAATATTTACAAGCCTGTTAAATTCCGTGACAAGTCAGGAAATACTCTATCTCTAATCGATTAAGGTACCCTTAACCTGTGCAGTGCTGCTTTTTACTAATATCTGTTTACTTATCTACTTGCATTCACAGAAACTTACGCATGCACTCGCATTCCAAAATGTAACTCAACGCTAAACTAAAGCACTCACACATTCACACACATACGAACAAACATCGCTAACGACGAAAATTCCGCTGTAGAGCGAAAGTTAGTAGCAACGAAATTTATGCTGTAGATGTGCTGCTGCTACCAAAAGTAAATTGCAGATATGCGCGAGAGTATAACATTTATAGCGTGAAACTAAAGAAATTGGTGAGCAGGGTATGATATTTTTGTAAAAAAAAATGAAACAGGCATAACAAGGAGTGGCCGTTGCTAAAAATTAAGTATATTCTTTATCAGGATCAACAGCCGAATCGATTTTGTACTATCTATCTGTCCATCCGTTTGTCTGTCAATATGTATGACTTGAGATTGCATATCTTTGTATTAAATTAAATAATTATTAGAAGCCTTCCCCACTACCCTATTATTCGAGAAAAGAAAGTTTTTAAAGATACTACGTTGAGCTTCTAAAGATATACGCATTTTAGAGTTATTAATATATTCCAAAAATTAAAATAAGATCATAAACAAAATGGTATAACCTCGTGGGGTGCGCTCTAAAGGGTAATTTTCGTTTATATGTGTTTGTATGTAAGTGTGCACGGGGTTCAGGGTATCTCAGAGTCGAGCACACTCTTCTTATTTGTTTATAGTCTGATTATAATGAAATTTTTTGATTAGTTTAATGACACTAAAATCAGTTTAGCTATTGATCCTGAACAAGAAATTATATAATTTGTAGGGCTTGCCTTATACATTATATTCCCATTTTTAATGGGTTCAGGATATTATTTTTGTTCGCACATATTATTTATTTGAATTAATATGTATAATAAAATGTACATTATTTAATATAAAATCATACTGAAAAAAAGAATAAAAATTAAATTAAAATAATTAATTTTGAATTGGCAATATTCAATCTAGTCATACTGTTATAATTGTCTCCCAATGACAGGTCGACAATTTTAATTGCTGTACGAATTGCTAAACTTTCATTCAAATCAAAAGCTAGCTTCTATATATACTTTTCGGTTTATTTCCATTTCCATTTTGAGTTTGAGTTTGAGTTTTGCAAGCCACAATAACTCAGTCAGTCAGAAAAAACTCTATTGTCGATAGATATAGATTTATAGTAAAATAGTAAAATAGGCCTTTCAATTGCCTATTTATGCTGTTAATTTTTCTTTAGAGACGGTAATTTGTGCAAACATCAAAGAAACCATGGCGAAGACCACCAAGCAAAATGAATTTTCCACTTTGATCCCGCCGTGTCGAGGACCCCCATTGTAGTTGCTAATCGCACCAGGTGACGGATGCGTCGGCTTGACACGAAATAATGCTTCGTCGGCGTACCCGAAGTGACAAGAGAATAGTTTTGAGGTGTCTCGTTTCGTACGCTCGGTATTGTGTTAAAAGTAGCAGTTCCTAACCTTCCATTCCATTCCCTTCGACTGCCTTTGTAATTTCGGCCCAACGTGCAGTTAAGCACCTCTGTTTTCCGTGGGCAAAACAGGGCAGTCCTTGATTTGCTTTTAAAATGCCGTCGAATGTCGAATGTAGAATGTAGAATGTAGAATTTA
Organism: Drosophila pseudotalamancana; assembly: GCA_037075185.1. Classification (NCBI taxonomy): domain Eukaryota; kingdom Metazoa; phylum Arthropoda; class Insecta; order Diptera; family Drosophilidae; genus Drosophila; species Drosophila pseudotalamancana. Next base: position 26,267 of record JBAMCK010000528.1, read on the forward strand.
ATATAGTAGCTGGGACCACCAAAATCGTTTTTAGCATTATAAATTATACCTGCACGAATATCTCTGGCTTACTTATCAGTACTACAGGAGAAATTTTAGTATTTTAAATTAAAAGAAGGAACATTAGCAATAACTCATCTTCTATAACTCTCTGTATTCCATAACATGTGGATCATCAAGATTCCTCCTTCTTCTTCCTACACATCCATTTTATTCACGCACATACTACATACCTTTACACATCCACAGCTGTATCCCATTTGAAACGGTTGATTGGTTTTCTAATAGGATTTATCTTGTCTGCATTTCAGTTGAAAATTGATTCGTTGCACTTGGTTAAGATTCAATAACGAGCAGTTCGGCTCATGGCCAAATTGTTGTCATGAGTTTGTTTGATTCGCCAATGTTCCAGGTGTTTGAGCACGAAATTTTAATTTTTCCGCTGGCATTTTTGTCCAGTCATTTCTTCTTAATCAATAATGGGAGATCTTTCATGGTTTCAGATTGCTGTCATTAAATAATTAGCATAGATATATAATAAAAAGTTCGCTGTCAAGGACTTTAAAAAACCTTCAATTTGAGTCCTTTTGCCAACCAAGGTCAATGAAGAATTACATGCATATATATGTTCAAATATATATGAATAATATGAATATACAAGTTAGATTAAAAAATAAACTTTAAAGCTTATTTTAATTCTGTAATAAGCAAGAAGATAGAGTTATTCGGGAAAAGAGAGTTTTTAAAGATACTACGTTGAGTTTCCAAACATATATGCATTTTAGAGTTATTAATATATTCCAAAAAATAAATTAAGATCATAAACAAAATGGTATAACCTCGTAGTGTGCGCTCTATATGGTAATATTCGTTCATATGTGTGTGTAAGTGTGCACGGGGTCAGGGTATCTCAGAGTCGAACACACTCTTCTTATTTTTCCGCTAGCATTTGTGTCATGTCATTTCTTACTATTCAGTAATAGGAGATCTTTCATGGTTCAAGATTGCTTTCATTAATTGGCATGGATATATAATAAAAAGTTCGCTGTCAAAGACTTTGCCAACCAAGGTCAATTAGGATTACATGCATATATATGTTCAAATATATATGAATAATATGAATATACAAATGAGATTAAAAAATAGACTTTAAAGCTTATTTTAATTCTGTAATAAGCAAGCAAACAGAGTTATCAATTTTTCGAAACAAACATGACCTTCTCGCTCCTTAGCTAGTCCCACACGAAAAATTTTAAGTTTCTAGCTTTTATTTCTACTGTTCTTCATGCTCTCATACATAGGGACAATCGAACGAAAGGACGGCTAGAAAAACGGTTGATGATCTTGATCAATTATATCAATTCGTTATGGGGTTTGTCACGCTACCCATTTTAAAACTTGGTAAAAAAAAGGAAAATTTATATAATATCGCTAAAGAATTACGAAATGTGTCCTTTCTATTTATTACGAGATGCATTAAGATCTAATTCTTTTTCAATTATATAGTTTCCCGACAATACGATTGTTGATACTGATTAGCAGTAAATATATTGAATTTAATCAGACAATTTTTAATTGATTTACTTATGATTCAGTCAAGAGAATGTTAATCTTTCAGTTCTGATTTTAAAAAATTACACAATACAATTTTCTCAATTTTCCATTTGATAAACAATTAAAAATAAATATGCTTAAATAAATATAAGAACAAACTAATTATTTGTATTGTTGGTCTATGCTTAGCGATATAAGGATTGTTTTTACTAATATCTAACCTATTTATCTAATATACACAAATAAAGATATGACCTATGAATAAAGTTATTTGCAAAGTCGGATCTGTGTAAGAAGATTCAAAAAATCCATTGGAATAAGTTAAGAGTATTGAAGACATCAGTGCTACGGACAATTATATTGATATTGGATGACAAATTTAGGTATGCGTTTAAATTAAAATTTTCACAGTACGCACGTTTTCCATACTCTGTTCCATTTATTATGGTTCGACTTTAAAGAATTTATCTTTGGTTGCGTTTCGACCTTACAGGAAAGTGTGTCAACGTAAGTATAATAGAATATTACTGGATAGAAGCAATACATCGTCACCCATTTGGAACAAATTGATTTTCCTTAACGGGCGACAAAGTCGACCAGAAAACATATTGTCTTTCGTTTTGAGGTACGTGATCTTTGTACCATAATTAAGAATACGAAGGCTCATGCGTTGCAAATTGGAACCAGAAAGAGAACATCCCAGTTGGCAGGGGTATGGTATGTCCTTTCATACTAAATACAATAGTAACCCGAGGATAAAGGAGCTGTACACTTCGGACATTGTCAATCCTGTTCGTGCATGCAGTTGCTTAAGGTCGGCTTTGGAACTTGTCAATGCGTTTTCTGGTGGACTTTTTGACTGTTTTTTCACTTTATTTCTACGAAATAAACCTATGTAAAATCAATTGGTTCCAAATCGTTGAAATTCAATTGTGAGGCCCGTTTCGTTTCAGCTGTTCGACACGAACTATTTCGTATTTTACGCTCGTATTACTCGAAGATTGCCTTTAAGAGACATTTAAGATATACATGGTTTCGAGCTTCTTCAAAGTGATACCGAGAAATTGCAATTTTCACGATTATTTTAATTTACTCTTATTTTTCAATTGCCCAATTTACACAACATCTAATGTTGAGGCCCACGGGTTCGGCCTTTCTTCCAGTGTTAATGCGATTTTTGTGGTATATTAAGCAGAAATAAAATGCACCGCTTATTATCATACGTTAAGCGCGGAACATTTCTATTGGGGAGGTCAATTATGAGTTTAGTTCTATACCGAATGCGACTTTTGAGTTCATCATGTTTCTTTTTAAGGATTTTATATTTAGATATTATAATATACGCTTTATCGTAAGATTTTTAATTCTTAATCTCAGCAGATACTTTGTTGGTGATGGTGACTAGAAATCAAATTCCATTGGTCCATCATTGTAGCACATACAATTAAACGATTACCGCTCCATTCGACATACATTTATAACTAAAACTCGACTTTATGATACTCTGTTCAGTTTTAAATGGTCGCGTTTTCAATTTTATAAATATGAAAAAAACATAATACATTACATAATCGCTGTTAAAATTTTGTTCAAATTATTTTTGAGTTCATTCTTAAGTGATGCTACTTGGCCCAAATCTATGGAAAATTTTGTTGGTTTATATACTTTATTGATTTATCATTTAATAAGGTCAATACAAATCTGCCTCCATGGCTTGGTAGATGTAGTAATCAAACTGAGGGAAATGTTGAGTTTTCCGGATCGCCCTGACGAATGGAGTGTGCACATATAATTACTAGATTCTTATGTTACAGAGAAAAATCTGTATTTTATGCCCGACTTGCCACGCCTCCAATGAGTGTGCCTTAACGTTATTTAAAATAATGATTGAAGGGGATGTTATTAGACTTGCATAAAGAGAAAACGTTATTGAATCGATCATATTTTAAAAGAGATATGAGAAATGATTTTCGTTTCAAAGGTCATATAGACACTTTTAAATAAGTTAAGAAGAAGGAGCATACTTGACTAAGAGCTACCCTGAACCCAGTGCACAAATGCAAAAAGATTGGGAGGACCCCACTAGTGACAAAGTTTATGTCACAGCAGTGCTTTTTCAAGCCCAAGAACATTGCAAAAAGCACGAGGCTAGTATTTTTTTGTTCTATAGTAAAATTTTGGAACAAGTTAGTGATATTAAAATGAGTATATAAGTGGGAAAAAAGGGTTGGTGTCCAAAATCAGAAGTATATAACATGAGTATCATTTCCCTCCTGAAAATATATGTATGTGTATGTATTCAAGCAAATTCTGTAGCTATTCTGTTGCTGTTATTTTGGGTGAGTTCAACGAGTTTATACATATGGGCGGACGGACAGGGCTAAATCGACTCGGCTGTTGATCCTGATAAAAAATATATATACTTTTGGGGTCGGTCACGATATCTTCTGCTTGCTTACCAATTTTCGTAAGGTTCAGTTTATAATAGATGAGATAATATATATTATTGACAACAAATCTCGCATTAGCGTCCAATACTTACATAAATTTAAATTAGAGTAAACTGAGTCAATTGATTAATAATTTATTATAAGTTAATTTTCTGTTGAAATAAATATCTTTCGGTTTTGTGCTATATATTACACAGATTTTAGTTTTTTTTATTAGTAAAGATTATTAGTAAAGATGACTCACTGAACTCGCATTTACAGCCCACTAGAGATAATAATAATAAGATAATCGTGTATCGCGTGTGGTACATCATCTGACTAGAAGATCCTCCTCTACTATATATGTACATATGGGTATATGATATGGGTTCAATCAATAAATATTCATTAATCAGATTGCCTCAACACCATTTTATCCTTGTTACTTGTGTTTCTATATATACATACATATATAAGATATCTGTACCTGTACTGTACAAATGCCAAATACCATCTAAGACCAGGTAACAATTGATTCTTATACCTGCCAATAAAGATAGTGAGGGTTGGAAACATCGCAAATGTGTACATCGTGCGTTTGTATTGGTTCCTGGCCGAAGAGCAGAAATCGTATAAAAGAGGGACACGGTAGCAGAGAATTATCATTCGTACAGCAGCTCTTGTATCGACAGGATCAGTTCTGAATTTTGCTTCAAAATGATTTCCGAAAACATTCTACACGGAAACACCATCGAGTATCCGGAAAAGCGATCTTTTACCGGTGCTGTCGTAAATTTGAAGAAACTTCTGAAGACAGTTAAGCGCATTTTTGCGTCGTCGAGGCCAAAAACTATGGCTGAAGATGAGCTCGTCACCAGATCCATTTCTGTTCCAACTGAAGAGGAGCTTCAAAACTGGCTGAACGAACAAATCGATTCAAAGAACATGGCTCTTGGCTAACGGAACCATTACGGAAGCTCCTGACAACCTGTGATGGGAATTGTGATCCGACACGATTTCAATATTGGCAAAAAGCTTTAAATAACTTCTGTGATAGCGAGAGAATGAGGCTGATTTTGATATATACTTATATACAAATCAAGGCTCTTGCCTTACAACCACAATTTGTGTTCATTTAGAATAAGTACTTGATCATTGTCTTCCATTAGATTTAAGTAATAGTTTTATAATTGGTTTGTTTAAATAAAAACACAAACTAAAAACAAATTTGAAATTTTTCTTTTTCACTCCGATTACGGTACTATATATATGCAACGATTTATTGCTCTTTCGTATTTAAATCAAAAATAGGAAAAAAAAACAATTAAAAACTAAAAAAAGTTAACTTTTTGATAAATATACAGACAAACAGAATAATTAATTTATAATGTTTTAATTAAAATACAATAACTTGATATATTTAAAATGTTATTTAACGGAACTTAAAGGGATATAATACAAATAAAATCTTTGTTAACCTTTATAATCGATTTTATTCGAAACTTTTTTTCTATATCAGTTAAACATAAAGGTTATTGAGACTATATAAATTATAAGTAATTAAAACCCTTTTCTATGAAAAAGACAGTATATTCTATACATATATAAGTTCTTATAAATATTTAAATATGCTGCATACATCAATATAAAATGGCAAAATTAAAATTAAATTCAATAAGAAGTTTATAACTTTGGTTTTTTTTTGTTGGTTTACTTTTAGAATACACAAATGCAGAAGAAATTTGTCTGATTACTGGTATTTGGGTAATTAATAAGGAATATTTTAGTGTTTGCTCTGTGCAAAACTACTTGCAGACAACTCATTATTTAAATACTAACTTCGTTATCAACTAACGCATGTTTGAAATTGGCGCAAATTTGTAATTGGACCTGACAACCTAATTAAAAGTGGTATATTTCGGAGCATAAGAATGGTCACATTGAAATATCGCGTGCATCAAATATCGCTAAAACTGTTGATATTTTTGACCAATCGATAACTCAATTTGTGATGTCGCTCTGCCTGCTTGATTCAAATTCAATTTTGCCGCCAAAGTAAAAGATCGAAATAATACACTAGTGAGCTCTGTTTAAGAATATTATTAATGTTACGTTCTCAATGGTTTTTTCTTAATTGAAAATAAAATTATTCATTCAAATTAAAACCAATCTTGAATAACACTTACTACACTTTCAAATAAAAACATTTTTTTTGACAATAAAATTGACTGTGCTATTCAATTCTGTCAACTATTTAAATCAGTCCAGTTCCTTTCCCGAAAGTCAAATGATTTGCATGAGAAGTGGTTTTGTTAAAACGGTTTATTTATTTCAACGCTTATATTAAAAATTGCATTAACAATATATATTGAATATATGTTTTTATAATTAATGTTTTATATTCAACATATGCTTAAGTGCACTTAGTTTTCATTATTAATGTGTCGTGTGGGTTTCCAAGTTCCTGTCTGATATCGCGATTCTTGAAAAAGAGTGAGATCAATGGGAGGGCAATCGGATGATGATATGTAAGAAGTCTGTATAAGAGCTATAGAGTTTGTGAATGCATTCATATTATATAGTTACAGTTTCCACCAGTGGCATTTAAGTATGTTTCTAGTTTCGAACTTAAATTGCGATAATTAGAATATTTGTAAACGGAGGACAAATTTGGGAAGCAAATCGAACGGAAGATTTTGAACTGGAAGCCAAGTTGGGTGCAACGGAACCCCACATATTTATCAATTGATTTGATTTTTTTCGATTAAAAATTGTTTTGAATTTGCATTTGTAACGTAAATATGTTTTAGTTTTCTAATATATTCAATAGTCGCTATTCAATATTCGAGTTATCTAATATATTAAGCCAATGGGTTTCTGACCAATTGATGTCGTTTAAAAAAGCAAGCGAATCTGCACAATCCAAATCCTGTGGACCAGTCCCTACTGATAATCGACGGAGTCGCTGTCCAGCAAAGTCGAGGACACCTGCGAGATGCGTCGATGCCAATAGTCCTGATACCTCGAATCGGGATGTGCAGTGGGGCGCCACGGTGGCCATTTCAGCTATTCCTCGACAACGTCCCACACCATAAGCGAAGCGTCTGTTCCACCTACGGTGATGAGCGTGTGGTCCCCGCACAAGAAGCGCACGCAGGCCAACATGCCGGAGTAGACCTTGGACTCGTGGAATTCGGCACGGGGTGAGATGCAGGGATATCTGTGAAGCGGGATTGCTTCAAGGTTATCATTCCTAGTAGCCTAAGAGCCTAGCTTACCTGTACAAACGCAGATACCCCTCCGCATCGCCCGATGCCAGCATGTCGTGGGCCGCAGAACGGCTGCAGGTGGCTATGATGGTGTTGGGGCTGCTGTAGTAGCGGTTGCTCCACTGGCCGGCCACCAAGAAGCCCACGGTGCAGTTGTTGGTCAGCCACTTAACGTCTTTCATGGCAATGGGACTCCGCTCCGGCGACAGAGACTTTGCATCCCAGAACAGCAGGTCGAAGTCAATGGTCACCGTCTGCACGAAGTTTCCGTCCATGCTCCAATCGAGGTGCGTGAGCGGCTGAGAGCCGCGTATCTTATTGACCTTCTTGTACGAGAATCCATCGCGCGAGACACGGAATAGGTAAATGCTTCCATTTTGCGAGCCCATGGCAATCATGTCGCCGACTGTAGAACAGAATAGAATAGAATAGAGTTGTATGAATTACATGGATAATACGGATGCACAGGCATTCGTACCCTGATTGAACGACACACAGTTCAGAGGAGAGCCACACACTCGCAGGGTCAACATAACCGCTCCGTTGTCACAGTTGATGACCAGAAGGTGGCCCTCGGTGCTGCCAGCAGCTAATGCCGTGCCAAACGGATGGAAGGCCAATGCCACGCACTCGTAGCCCGTCTGTATGGTCCAAATGAGTTTGTTTTTGCGCCAGAGCGCCACGTGCTTGTCATGGCCAGCTGTGGCATACAGCTCGTCCTCGGGATGGGCGGCGAGGCCCCACAACTGTCTGCCGTGGCCGAAGACGACCTGCGTGAAGCGTCGCTGCAGCGACCCTTCCAAGATGTTGTTTCTCGTCGTGCCCACGTAGATGTTACCGTCATTGCGGCCTGGTCGTTGGGGATAAATTGTCCTCACGCCGCCGGCCGCTTCGGGCAGCTAAGAACCCCCACCAGTTAAAGAATGTGTGTGGAAAGATAATAAAGGCCACTTCCTACCTTGGTGTCCGCGATTTTCTTGTAATTTTGCAGCGAGTCCCAGGCGGCAATTTTGCGATCCTTCTCGCCCCCAGACAGCAGAGTTCCCTCGCCCAGCATAATCAGGCAGCCGATGCCCTTGTTGTGAGCCTCGAACTCCGTGCGCACGAAGTACGCGCCGTCCGAGTCCACGGAGTATATGGTGATGAAACCGTCCGAGTCCGCCGTAATGACATCGCCGTCCGGCTCAAACTGCACGCTGGTGACGTGCGAGCGCGACGGCTGCTTCACAATGTCCGTGCGCTCAAAGAAACCGTCCTTGCGCCGATGCCAAAAGGCGAGGTGACCGCGACCGTGGGTGATGATAAGGTTATCATCCAGGGGATGGAACGCTGCTCCGGACAGGCCCTCTTGGAGAGTCTGCAGTGCGAGCAAGGTAAGAGGTAAAAGTCAATTGCCAGCCAGAAGCTGTTGTAAAGGGAGTTCCACTCACAGCCACTTTGCCCAGCAGGTGTCCCCATTGCCACTGCCAGACGGACAAGATGCTCTCGCGGCCGCTGTCCACGGCCAGAATGTAGCTGCCGCCATTCTGAAGGGACAGATGAATATATATATATATATATTTATTATTTATAGATGAACATGTATTTGTTGTGGGGCTCACCAGTTGTGAGAAGGCGACGGCGGTAACTCCTGTGTCCAGCTCGCCCATGCCAAAGACGTAGAGAGTCTGCAGGGACTCGGTGCTCCAAATGCGGACATGCGCTTGAGACTTTCGATCGCGCCCGGCCTTCTGACCCGATGCCACCAATTCTCGAGAGGGATGAACATCCATGCTGACATTAGGGATGGGAATGAGGGATGAGGGATGAGTAAACATTAACTTCCCATCCGATTAGTAATTCGAGTACACTATCACGTACCACATAATGTCTTCCGTGTGACCTATGTAGTGCCGCTGAGCATCCTCGTCGCGATCGAAGAGCACGGCCACGGCTGCCACGTAGTAGAGCAGCTCTCCGGTCGGAAGCACCCAAAGGTTGCGCCGTGCATCGATTCCTCGATAGCCGTGGCTGATAAGAATCAATCAATACGTGCAATCAATAATTACGGGCAATGCAATTTTATATGTCTTTCTACTCACACCCACTGGAGCTGAAGTTTTTTGTCTGGAGGCGAGTTCTCGGCTGGGGCATGGTGCACGGGGGGATAGAAGGTGCGCCTCAAGCCCCGTATGGTCACTTTTGTTGGCTCCTCTTTCATAATGTCCAGCATGGAGTACTCCCCGTTTGGCCTTAGTATCTCACTCTCCGGCGCATAGAGAATCCGCGGACGGCTCTTGCTGCGTGGTCGCGTGCCACGTAACGGCACCTTGGGCAGCTCCTCGGTCGGCAGAATTGGCGCAGCAGCCACTACCGAGGGACGCGAGCGGGAGCGTCGAATTGGGGAACCCGCGATCAATGCCGTCCCAGTGGCCAAGTAGAATGTGTCCACGTCGGCGAACTCGTTGCGCAGCTGGGAGAAGCTACGGACCTGCGTCCCGTCGAGCAGCATGTTGCAAATGTTGAGAATTTAGCAAGCTTTTCATATTCGTTCTTTTGTATTTGTTGTATTTGTTGTATTAGTTGTATTAGTTTATGCTAATTAAGTTATTATGCCGAAAAGTGCTTCAAGGAAAAGAACGGAACAGAAGTCTCGCGGTCTTACCTCCTGGCCGGTGCCTGTGTACATTTTCTTTGCGCCGTTAATTTTCAGCACTTGACCCAAATCCTCGAGCACTTCCTCAAACGGCTGCGAGGTGCGTAGGTTAAGTAAAACGCGACACTGGAGGGAAAATAAAGTATGTGATTTATATGTGCACAATATTCAAATATAAAAGTGGGCGATTTATGAGTTTGTAATTAGTCGGAGAGCCATAAAATGTGAGTTATTGGGCTGTGTAAAAAGTATTGGCCCACACACACACACACACACACATATATATATATATATATATATATATATATATATATATATATATATACACATGCATATGGAGTTTAGCATTGACTGCGCGCATTGACTTTTCAACACTTGGCCTGGGACAGGAACTTAGCCGTGACACGCCACTTCCGCTTCCGCTGCCCCGGCCATGACACTTCAAGTTTGTAACCAAAGTTGCCCGCAACAAATATTTATAATTACGAGCCTCCCCCACACACACACACACACACACACACACATACAGACGCTCGCACACTCACAAATGTAAATATATATTCTTATGCGTATTCATATTCATGCGGCGACACCAACATCCTCGGATCCTCCTTGGCTTTTAGACCTGCACACGAGCCGAGGCTGTGACCCACTTTGCGTTTTATTTCACTGCTTAATGGCATTATTTGTAGTATTGTTGTAGCATTGTTGTAGTTGTAGTTGTAGTAGTAGTTGTAGTTGTTGGGGTCGTCGGGCTATTCCAGCATTGTTTGCCATCTACTTGTGCTTCTTCTAGCCGTTTCGGTTGCCATTGCTGTTGTTCTCATTGTTGTTGTCGGTGCTGTTGTTGTTGCACTTAAACTTTTGCGCTCATAATTGGATGTACACGCCGCATCCTCCCGCACCCAGATGTGGGATACGCATTGTTGCATTTGCCTGCTAGGCCAGCTGCTTAGCTCTTCGTTCTTTGGTTGTTGCTTTAGCCGCTCTTGCTTTCTGCCTTTGGTGCTTATGTCAAGTGTGCATCTTGAGTTTTAACGACCTTCAGGCCTTGATATCTGTGAGTCACGCGAGTCCGCGTCTCGCAAAAAATTAAAGCATCCGGCATAAAGTTTATCTGCAGTCGTGTAGTCCTGGCGACAATTGCCAACAGGCCCAACTTCGGCACTTTGCATGGACTGAATCTAATTTATGTATTTAGTTAATATTCGTTGCAAATGCGTCTAATAGTTTTATATCCATGTTGAGAGCTGTCTGATGTTGATTTTGCCAAGACTGATTGCAAAAGTTGTTCCAGCCTCCATAACATATCCGAATGCCCATTTAGAACTTCTTCTAATTTTGTCTACAAGCGAGCGAGTTTTATTTCTATCCCCTTTTCGAAATGCTATTCATTCATTTTAATTTATGGCTTAGTTTGATTTCCAGTTTGAACAACATTATAATTATTTCGTACTCTCTGCCACATTACATCTTATTAGTCTAATCAAGCTTTAAATTCACAAGATCTACTGAATATGGAATATCAAATCAAGATTTATCTTTCAAACGTAACATACATAGTATAATGTCCCTTCTCTAAACAGATCTCAACCAAATGCAGAGAATTCATTTTGTAATTTTAGTATATGGCTTCTATAAGAATCCTTTAAAGGGTTTTATAGAAAGTCACTTTAATCATTGTCCCTGTTTCATTACCTTATTTGTAAAAACTTAGAAAACACTTTCGTGTATTGCTTCCAGCCTCCTTTTTTGACTCTTTCGACTCTAAGGGTCATCAATTTGATTTTGATACATTTGTGCTGAAACGGGCCAACTCTGCCATTTAGACCAGCTGGCTTTAATGGTTGTTGGTGGGCTCGTGGACTGCTCTGCTCTGTTCTAGGCCATTGCCGACTGGCTATCCTCGTAACCACGATTAATCACGGTTTGTTGATTGTTTATCAAATCGAAACACCTGAGGCATACATGGATGGGAGCTCTGTAGTTATGATATGTGTGCTCTGGCAGCCAATATAGCAGACCGTTATTTGAGGCATACCTTGCCTCATCCTCATCCGCTGCGAAGTGTCCCTTCAGCTGATTGAGTTGACAGTCTCGAGGCATACATTTAATAATTCATTGCAAACTAGGCAACTAGGCAACTAGGCAACTCAAATGTATTGTTTTACTTTGAAACTTCAACTTCCGTAGATGTTATTCCCACCAACTTGCAAGCTGTACACAAATTATGCATGATTGCCACTTATTGGAACTGTCTCTCTCCTGTACGTGTCAGTATGTGTGTGTGTGTGTGCATGTGGATGAGTAAGCTCCCAAATAACGTAGAAACAACGGGGGACAGGAGACAGAAGCCAGGAGCCGGGCGAACGGCTGCACTCAAGTAGACTGGCGCTGGGTGCAGTATAAACAAATATAATTATGTGTGCAAATAATTACATTACGCTGGCAGCTCCAATCAGGTGACCCCAAACAAATGGCATTTGTTAAGCCAATTACGTGCACTTTCGGTGGGGCAGGTGGACGCCGACAGCTGCCGGAAGAAGGAAGTACGTATGATTCCATACCCGTTCACCCATCACATATTCATATGTTTGTATGTGCGTGTGCTTCTGATTCTGCTTCTGCTTGTGCTTGTTTGTGTAACTTCCATATATGGGAGAGAAGCAGCAACAGCTGCAGAGTTAAAATTTTATCAATTTTTTCAAGGCTCCAATGGGCGCCTCCCACACTTGCCCAATCCCCGTCCTCGCCTTATTCGAGGCGATGTTCGGACCAGCTCTTGGCTTATTTTGTTTCTCTGTCGTTAAAATCATGAACATTTTTAAAAAATAACTTGTGCGACTCCTTCATCCGGTTGACACAAAAGAATTCAATAAAATACTGAAATATCTGCATAAAACAAAGGACCACTAAACGGCAAAGGCAACTCCTCCCCGTTGCAAAAGGAGGAGCTGGAGGAACGTTGCAATCGGATGCATCTGACTTTGTAATACCCATCGCAGTCCAAAAGCAGGCTTTAAAGGAACCTTAAGGGTAATTTATCAATAGTAATTCGTGTAAATTTGATCATCTTAGCTCGGAAACTTTTGGTTAATAAGTCTACCCGCATGTATTAGAATGTATACCATGGGCCTAGGCAAAGTAGACAAATAATAAATAGTTGTAATGTTCTTTGTTCCTTGTTCTTTGGTATTCATTTTTATTATATAATTCATGTTTTTTTTTTAACTTTGCCTAGTATTCATCGATAAATCAACTAAAATAACGGGGGCAGAGTATTGCGCAGTCAGTCGCACCCTATCGCTTGACAAGAAATAACGATAGTGTGAGCCGAGAAAACTATACGCAAATATTCATTGGTGTAATTCTTTTATTTATTTTAAGTCATTAAGACTTGAATAAACTATTATGTGCTTAGTAATACCCACTATTTCACCATCTCTCAAGTTATAGGCAAACAAGAGCAAAGTACAAGGAAAATGTTTTTAAAGGTCCACTAAAAACTAAATAATTCTGAATATTTCAATAGTTTACATACAGTTTTAGTGGATGTTAATTTAACAACAAGTATTTTATATATCAGTCAGATGATTTTCTCGATATCAGTGAAGTACAGTTGGTAAGTAGAAAATGCTGTATTAAAATATTTAATTTATTATTTATATTTAATAAGTCGTTTGTTTTTTTATAATACTTGACATAAATAAATAGGAGTAATGGGTATCACCGTGTCGTGCAGTCTGACCTATATGGTTTTTGTCTGCTTAAAGCATTGTTATTAACTAAATCAACTGTTATTTGGCAACTATAATAGGGCTTGTCAGGTGTCTGAAATGGCGTATAGAGTAGCCGGACTTAAATGCCGCTCTTGCAGGGGATTTGCAGGTGGGCGTGGCTAAAGGCCCTTTGTGGGTTTTGCGAGCTTTTCAGGGCCCAGCAGTTTTTCTGTTCGCCGTCATTTAACGTATGTACCTGGACGTCAGGTGCTGTTGCATCCATTTTTTTATTTTGTTGGCTTGTCTTTGTTGACTGTTCGATACGCCCGCGGATGATGGAAGGGGGGAAAGGGGGAACGTCGACATGTGCATATGGAAAAATGAAAAAGTTTTCGTGTGTGTGCCGAAATAATAAGTGAAAAGTAAAGTTGATCATACGTCAGCACGAAACTTTCCACGACAAAGTTGCAAGAATCAAAATGCAATGCGGCACGTTGCACGTGCTACTTTAGCTTGCCAAATATTATTTAGCACCAGCCACGACTCTGCAGCACGCCATTATCCACATCCATTTTGTGGCAGCGGCAACAACGACGCACAATGGCTGCAAAGAGGAGAGCCAAGCAAATGCACTCGCAGCTGCAACAATGGCCAAGAGCTGCGATGGCACGGGTAATGCAATCGGCAAATGGGAGCCTTCTGTGGTATGTCTCTGCTCCAGCACTTGGCCAAATATTTGGCAATGTTCCCTGTTCCATTTGTGCCACAGACGACGACAACGACGACGACGACGTCGACGACGAGGGCGACGACGGGTCATGTCCTTGGCCTTGGTTGGCCGGTCAGCGCGTGCGGCGTTCCTTTCGTCTGTGCAACAACACAACAACACAACAACACAACTTCAACTGCAACTTCAAAGTACTTCAATTTCCTTATGTCATTGTTGCCATTGCTATTGTTATTGTTATCGCTGCTGTTGAAAGTGTGTGGCTTTGTGAAATTTGCATTGCCAACAACACAGACTGTGGCGATTGAGGCCTGCGAGTGGTCGATTCTGTGGTTATTGGCCGACAACTTTTGCCTTAGTGTGTTAACCCATTCCCGGACATTTAACCAGACTCATATTGCCCCGCACTGCGCTTTATTGACAGAGCATAAGGTCAAATCGCATAAATGTCTTTCTTACGTCACATTCCATTTACCAGCATGTGTCGGTTATTAATCAACACGGCTGTTGAAAGTTTCAAGCGTGCAAGTGACAGTGAATTAATTTCCTTTTACGAGCCTGAAGCCCCCCTAAGAGCTGAGGTTGATGCACTTTAAGGGTGGTCCATTTTATACGCATTTTATATGCATTACAAGAGGAAATTAAACTTGTTTCATCCTATTTGCTGATTAGACAAATCAAAGAAGTGATAATAAATTGGATTTTTGCAGTGTGCGACTGTTTGCAGCTGAAGTTGGCCACATTCTCAATATTTATTCGAGCAAGCCTTTGACGGCATCGTAATTCGATACTCCCGTATCGTACTTCGCAATTTATAAATTTTTATTACACTTTTGGCTGCATAATACAAATCCGCGTAAGCCGGGAAAGCTACAGCTTGTACAGTTATAAATCCAGAGTCATCATATTTCACGGTTAGATTGAAGTTGATCTCCTCCATTATATAGAGATACATACATTTGGTAGGGCTGTCAACGTTGTAATCGACATTTTTAATAATAGATAAATATAAAAAAAAACCCTGGAATAAACACTTCTGGTATCCACCAGGGATAATAACCTGTATTAACTAATTTATGTTCAAATTCACAAATATGGTATGCAGAACAAAATGCTGTGCGAAAATATCCATTAATTAAAACTCTAGTTATTAAAGAAAACGTCTGGCTATCAATTTAGGAAAAATACGCCAATCAAAATCCAATTAGAGCCGCAAGCTGTGTTTTTGCATTTTTATCTGTAAGCAGTTTATTTGCAATTCGCAATTGCGATCCTATAATGAATTTGCTAAATCAGTTGTAGGTAAATTACATTGATTTAAAATACCCGGTAGGAGGTGAAGCCTGCGCAAGCAGTGAGAAAGAAGTTTTATTTTGTATTTATTTAGGGAAACACAGTCTAAAATCATTTCGTGGGGTCTGCAATTCAAAATAGTGGCTTAACTTTTTGATTGTGGCTAGTTTGGAATTTTACTCCGAATCCTTAGACCACTTTGCCTCCAAGAACTACACATGTCAGGTTGACTCTTACATAAATGGGGGTGAGTCATCCCTTCTGAATTTAAGTGGCGTAGGAATCCTGCAGACCTTGACTCGTGGCTTCGTCTGAAAGATGCATAGTTAAGTAACCTTGAGAAGTGCAAGGACGACGGCTCCATGAACATCGTCCTGTGTAATGTGCCCGTACACTCATGTGGTGTACTTGGCGTACCTGAACCGCAGTCTACACTCAACGCCCGCGTGTAACGTATTTTTATTCATAAAACATTACGCGGCTCTCGAAGAGGCCAAAGAGTGCTAAAAAATTGAGTTGCACTTAGCGAAATTACCATAAAACATTATTGCTGCCTCGACCACGACACCAATCTATCCAGAACCGAAGCCCGGTCCTAGAGCCGACTCCGCTGGCAGCCAAGTGAGGATACTCCACAAAGTGGAGTAGAAGTCGCATACCAATTCATATTTGGGGCCACTTTGGCTATGGCAACGGCAAAGCTCCGCCTACTGCGCCCGGAGAGGGGGCGCTCCGGCTTTTTGTATTTCGGCGGAAACAATCAAATTGGCCGTGGCTTCAATTTGCCTCTGGCGCCGCTATTGCATGCATATAATAAAATACAAATTGCAGACAATTGATTTTCCATATGATTGCTGCATTCTTTTGGGTGTGTGCCGAAAGTAGGCAAAGGTTAATTGCGCTCTCCTCCCCTTCGTACGCCCCCAATCCATTTGAATGTCAAAGTGAAATGCAGCTATTGACCTTTGTGTCGAAACTCCTTTGTTACTAGAATCAAAGTCAATGGGAGTGGTTGGTCGGGAGTGTCCGACTAGCCGATACCCGCTCACAGAGCATTTTAAATGTACATTCACAAAACTTTCCTTTAAGTTTAATTTGAGGAATAGTTCAAAATAAAATAAATGCCATATAAACATTTATTTCCAATTTCAGATATACTATTCGGTGTTCCTTTAAATATTTATATATATTTTTAAATAGAGTTGTCAAGTACTTGAAACAAATTTGGTATACACGTCGAAGAAAAAACTTTTTCCGACATTAAAGATTGTTTTCCGCCGGGTAGACGTCGAACTTTGCTGGACGGATTTCGCAACGTATACTTAACAAGGAATTAAGAGCTGATCGATTGAGGAACAACTTAAAGCTCCTTAAATGATAAATAGATGCTCCGGAATCAGGCGTGGTGCATGGCAAAATAAAAAATATATTTCAGAGGTTAAGAAAAATTATCACTATGTTTTCAGGTAGATCACGGTTGACCTTTACAATCCTCTACAATCTACGAGAGTTTTTTAAGGGCCGAATTGAACAGCCACTGATGAACTGCTTTGAAACAGGTTTCAAACATTTTTCGAATTAAAGTGCACATTCAAAGAAGAAGAAACTAAAACGTGTTTTAAATTTGTTAACAATTCATATTCAGCAAAAGCGCGGCTCAAAGACACGATTATTAATACTTTTCATACGTGCACAAAATTAGCAACTGCAATTGCTGAATCAACAATTAAATGATACACACAAAAGCAAATAAATAAATAGTAAACTTATTAAAACACAAAAACATATTCGCACAAGCTGCTAAATAGACAATCGGCAGTCGGGCGAACAAAACAAATAAGATTTACCAATTGAATATCTAAAACGCAAACAACGGTTTAAAATACACATGAGCTTTGCGTCCAGGTGATCACCTTGTGGCCGACAGGTGTGGCCCACACAGGTGGCAAGGTGGGTAAATGCATCTGTGGTATTATTTGCACATTTTCGCTGTTGAATATTCAAAATGTTTTTTTCACCAATGTGCATAAAAAGTGGGGTTATGTTTATGGGAGAGTCGAATTAATATTTAAATAAATCTGACATTTGACACATTTTGCTATCACAGAGTATTTAAAACGGCGGAGAACTATATTGAAATATACGCAATATTGTTTATTGACGGAATTTACATATTTTGTGGACTGCAGTCGGACGATTTCGACAATTATTTCAGTGGATTGGCATAACGGGACCTAATCTGACATCTCAACTGGAATTTAGACGTCAAAATGTTTACACACCCACACACACAAATGTGGGGAACGAAAATACTTCAGCGCGATAAATGTAAATCAATTATAACAATATGAAAAGCGAGATCTGACCAAATGTTGGAAAGCAAATATTTGGATTTCGCTATTCATGTTTATATAGCTCCTTTTTTTTTTTTTGCTTTTAATACTTTGAAATATTTGATGGACAAAACAATAAATAAAATAGAGCGATGTGTGTAAGTGAATATTTGCGGGAGATTGAGCTCTCCGGCTCTCCGGCACTCACCTGAACGGAATGGTCCAAATTATTGATGATGCGTATCACTCGACCAGCGCTCCGCTTTATCGAGCCCGATGTGGTCGATAATGTGCCCAAATCCGCTTCCATTATTGAAGGCTTTCGGCTGGCGGGCTTCGAGCCCCAGCCCTGATTTCCGGGCGAAGCGTACCACATCCCGTTCTTTTTACCGTAGCTGGCGGGCTGTCCGCGGAAACAGAAATAAGCAAATAGGAAAATACGTAAATTGTTGGAAAGTCCGCCAGAGACCATATACAAATATATACATATACATATACAATATAAATGTGCGTGTGTGTATGTGTGTGTATGTGTGTGTATAGCCGTTGTTTGCGGG
Organism: Drosophila pseudotalamancana; assembly: GCA_037075185.1. Classification (NCBI taxonomy): domain Eukaryota; kingdom Metazoa; phylum Arthropoda; class Insecta; order Diptera; family Drosophilidae; genus Drosophila; species Drosophila pseudotalamancana. Next base: position 44,783 of record JBAMCK010000528.1, read on the forward strand.
CAGGCGTTCGTTTCGTTAGGGTGACGTCTTTTGTGAACATTTTCGCGCAAATCTGAAATTAATGAAATTGTTTTACGGTACGCAACAGCCGTGGTTGAATTTCGGGGACTCAACTCCTCAACGCCACTGAATAGTGAAAACTTGTCACGCGTTTTTCTGACTTTCTTAAATTACATTTTCGTCTGCGCTTATTTTCCCTTTTGTGCAAACTCTTTTATACATGTTCCATTGTCGCAACCATTTCAATATATGTGCTACGTCAATTTGTCGGTCTGTTTCTGCACAAGTGGCTATCAGATTTAAAGCAAGCCAATCCATAATACTGGCCTTAGCGGTAGAAACTGAATAAATACCCCCTATACATAATGGATACTACGCAAGTAGAGTTTGTGTGTGACTTGTAAATGAAGGCAAGTCCGTCCACACAAATAAATTTACACTCTTGATCGGGGAAGCCTGCTAAGTCGATAAAATGTCCCTCCTAACTGCCATAAGAACGTGTCCTTCACAGATACTCTAAATAATATTAATAATCTTTCATTTACCAATTGCTTCTTTTGTTTACTTTACTATACTTTTTATTATTTTCTTAAGTCCCAGGAACAAAATATGTAGAAAGTTAAATAACATTCTTTCGACTTAAAGTCAACACCTCTAATATTATGGACAAAAATGAATATTTCTTGCGGCTGCCTTCGAGTGTTGACTATTTATTTTAATTAAATAAATAAACGATAATTTCAATGAGTTTTTCGGTAAAGCAAATGAATATTATGAATCAAGTTGTTTAATTTAAATTGTCTTAAATGTTCCTATGCTTGTTTTAGAGGTGCAAACTCAATTTTAATTCCAGTTGAAAAGAAAAAGCTTTCAATTTCATTTCGTGCACAAAAACGATTTAAATCAAAATGCCGCAGGAGCTCAAGATACAAAAATTCAAATTGAAATTAATCCAAATTCATTTAAAACACAATTCTTCATTCAACATTTGTGCATTGCTTTGTGACAGTCCGACCCCAAAAACAGAGCGAAGCCTGTCGAGTCGGAATATACTTTAAATAAATAACCATATACATATACATATGTATATGTGCTATACATGCACATACATATTAAAACGGTTTATGTGTCCGGGCACGGCACGCACACAGTGCTGCAATCAAAATCAAGGTTTTTAATTGAAATTCAACAAAATGCTGAAAAATCGGTGAGAGGCCGCATTGACTTTTGGCTATAAATGAGAATCGCTTCAGCCAGACTTCAATTATTTGTTTTTATGCCATGTTTTTATGAATTTTCATAAATAGACGTGGCACTGAGCACGAATATAGTGGCTTTCGATCCAACTTTGTTTGACCAAGTACGAGTTCATTTAAATGAATGCGTCGAGGCAAATAAGTCAGCTAAAAGCTCTTGGTGACAACTGATAAGTTTTTTATAATGAAAAATATTGGTTAACTGACTGTCTCTCAAATTTAAAAAGTCATTTGCTTCAAACTCACCATTCAATACCCCTAATGCTGAGGCATAGGAAGTTATCAGATTGACCGGTGCATTACAAATCCAGATTCTTGAGATTATGTTAAGTATCATCATAAGATAAAAGCAATTATTGTAACAGAAAAGAGGAAATTATAAGCCTATGAGGCAGGGATATAAGCTTTTAGATATGCAGTCGGAGTTTTGGACATCAATTGAAAAGTGAGTTGAATAATGATAGATTACAAAACAACCCATTCATTTAATATTAGCCGTGTCAATTCCTATGATAGACTTGTCTCAGATGATCCGAGTTACACTGAAGAACAATGAGTCGAATATTAAATTAGCAACCCAACACTCAAATAGGAATCTAGGTTAATCAATTTTGCATATCAATTCGAAATTTATTTCAATTATATATATAAAAAAAAGAGTCTCATGTACAGAGACTTATTTTCAAAATATGTATTATCGTAGGCACTCAATTCTGTCGGTTAAGTGATGACATTTATGTTCAGTTTCTGGAAACTTATGACAGCGCTTAAATTCAAATCATAAGCTTCACGACCGTGACCCAAAAGCAAGGACTTGGTTCAAGCCGTTAATCGAACCTCCGAAAATTTTTGCTGGGTTTGCAGCCCTGAAGGAAATACAGTTTAAGCAACGCACTTACAGCTATGCTACTAAGCAAATAGCTTAGCAAAAGCTTAAATTACGCGCTCAATTAAACTTTGAGCAACTCGGAAAAGCCAGCAGTAGGAAGCAAAACGGTAAACGCAACTTCAAAGCCCTCCGTTTGAGGTGCAGCCTCGCAGAAAATTCATTGAAGCAATCGACAAGGACCAAATGTCCTTCAGCAACGGGTGTCCCAATCGCAGTCGCTGCTTGCCCCCGCTTACACCCGCTTGCCCCCTACTCCCATTATCGGCGTGATTATTATTGCTCAGGGATATTGAATTTTATTGCCGTAAACAAAACGATTGTTAGCCAAATATCTTGTAAACAAATAAATACTCGTACATAAGGGGTCTGGACTCCTTTCTGCTATTCGACCTATAAATCAACACTTGACTGTTTTCTAGAGTTCGAGCCTTTAAAGCCGATTGTCGATGAAGTCACGGGCACACACTTCCAACTAATCAGATATTGGCCCAGTTTTCAGAGTGTCTATTAATATAAATATATATATTTTTGTGTATGCCAATCACTTAAAAAATAATTCGAAAATTAGATTCGAAATGTGTGTACTGGAATCTTCTTCTACAGTAAATCCAAGACTGATTCCAGTGATGAAAATTGAAAAATAACGGTCAAACTTCAATAGAAAGCAATCAATTGGACAGAAACAATTGAAAATATTGAACAATTTTCGGCATTCGTTTAAATAATTTGTGATTCAGAATAAAAACGAAAAATGAATAGTTAAATACCTTTCTTTGGCATTTTTTCAGACACAATCAATATGTGTATTTGTAAAGAGAGCTTGACAAATTGCTTGAATAACACAGTGGGCTTCGACGTGGTGCACAAATACCAGAAAAAAAAAGAAAAAAAACTCCAACCAGTGGAGCATTCTATGACAAATAGCATAGCGTTTGAATACTTTAAATATTTGTAAACCATATTTATGCCCCATTGAGATCAAAATACAAAGGAAACAAAAAAAATAGAAAACATCAATGTGTTTTTCCCTCACTGTGGAATTTAAAATGTTTCTGACAGCTTCTTGGCTTTCAGTGCAGGGTATCTTTTACATGTAAACTCCCCAACAGAATACTTTTTTTGTAACGTTTATGATTTACAATTCTATGAAAATGTTTTCTGCAGTAGTGGAAAAAGTTTGTTCAAAATTATTTAATGAAACTTTTTTGTTTTACATGCGATTGGTTTCAAACTCATTTCCGAAGCTCTTGATGTTACTGAACCATTGCCTATTTGCCCCTTTTGGAAAATGAATTCCAAATACTGAATTGTTGGCAAATGTGGGCTTAATTAATGAAAGCGCGTTCCAATCGACTTAATGAAAAATGTTCGGCAACTCGGCAGCTCCAGTCAATTCGCTTGGAACTTATTTGGAGAGAAGCATTTAAGAATATGTTGCAGAAGTGTTCACAAAGTTTGGAAATTTTGGAAAACTCATGTTCTCTAGATCGCGACTTGGGTTTGAATTACGTTTATTTTTATTTTAATTTGCTATGGGGACTCCGTGGCCGAGATCCCGAGTGGTATAGGGAGTGATATTCTTGTGTGGACAGCCACAAGGACCTCATATAAAATATTTAAAATTGCGCATACGCCGGGTCAAACAGCAGCCTGCACACGTAGACCATTAAAAAACACTTAGAAAAACAACAAAAGTCATTTAAACTTTTCGCAAACTTCTTTTTTCAGTTTGACTGTGTATACGTCAAATGGCAGAAAAAATGCGAAATTAAGAGATGTGTGGACGGTGGGCTGGAGGTATACTGAGACTGCTGAGATGGAGGAGTGGTGGGTAGGTGTAGTGGTGAGACAGTGGGATGGTTGAATGCTGGAACAGTGGGAGTGGCCCCATTGTTTACACTGAGCACTGACCCAAGACTTGGTCGGCGATGTGAGCATCACAAAGGGCGAACTTTCCTCGCTATCCTCGTCGATGTACATTTGGGAGAAAGTTTGCTCTGCCCGTTGATGAGTCCGTGTTGGCTGTTGAGTGTTGAGTGTTGAGTGTTGCCCGTTCAGAGCCCTGCGGGTGCGGCTGTTTGCTCACTTTAGCTGGCTCTTTGCTTTTAATTCACTTGCAGTTGCAGTTTTTCTTTACAATAACAATAACAATAACAACAACAACAACAACATCAGCAGTAGCAGCAGCAACAGCAACAGCAACAGCAACAAAAACAATGGCTGTGCGCAGCATTAAGTTAATAATAAATAAACGTAGTTTTCTCGCCCGCCAAGTGTAGCGTAGCTTAAACGTTCACTTTGTCTGGCTGCCGTTTTAAAATGTGTTAATTGCTACCATTTTAATTTAATAGCACTTTAAATTAGTTGACTGCCTGCCCAGAGCAAGCAGATCGCGCTTATGCAACACTGGATGCTACATAGTCCTAGTCTAAGGCTTAGTCCGAATCGCAGTCGTTATCAAAGTCAGAGTCATTGTTAGCCCGGATCACGTTGGGTAACCGCCACGTTGAGAACGGCGCGAAGTTTACTTTAACTTTGAACTTTGTTTTGTCCGGCAGCTGCTTGACTCGGATTTAGCTTTGGTTTCCTTGGCGTTCGCCTAACGACTGCAGTTAAGTGCCTGAAATTCAAAATCGAAAGGCTCACTTGCTGGCAGCGAAACGCGACGTCACGCTACACTCCGTTACGTTACGTTACGCTATCCGCCGCCATCTGACCAAGCGTACATACATATACATATATTTGTATACGTACATATATATATATATATATTTATATAGGTATTAGGGAGTATAATACACGTGTCGTACACATAAAGCATATTCAAATTACCAACTTGACGCTCGTCTTTATTCGCACACCTACAAGCGTATACTACTCTACTACTCTACTACTCTACTGCTCCACTACTACTAGTACTACTACTAATACTACGACTACTTTTATACTTGCATTCATTTATGGTTCGGCCTATCGGCAAGACCGATCTAGAGCCGCACGCATTAGCTGTCATTTTGTTGTGTTTTAGTAGTCGTTACATTAGTAGTAGTGGTAACAGTACTAGTACTTGTATTGGTATTGGTAATACGGGTAATTGCCGCAGTGTTTGTTCAGCAACAGTTCCGTAGTACCGCTACTCGACGCTGAGTGGCGCTTTGCATAAGTCAACAGCTCTGAAGAGGCGCCAAATATTGGCTACTGCTGTAAATCGGACGAATTAACAGTCACGGGCAAATTCGTGCTTAACAATTACCACATTCGATTCAATTTTTTAATAAATCGCAACTCTATTTGAAAGTGTGTTTTGCTATACCTGTTTTACAGTTACGACTTTCACTCGACAACTTTCCACGCCCCACCCTTCGGTTGCTTTCGAGCTTCCAGCCACAGGAAGGGGAATTCGCTTGGTTTTTCCCACGCACACCATCAAATTTGGCACTTTCTCTGTTTGTGTTTGGCTTCGCTTTGGTATAGGTATTGGTAGAGTATTGGCATGCTTCTGTTAGTGTTGCCTTTGCCGTGAGAATGAGAATTGCTATTGACACAGGTAAGAGGGACAAGGTAAAATGCAAAAGGTAAAAGGAAGAAGGAAGAGGTCGCAGAGGTAGTATTGGTGCTGCTCGTGCTGTTCCCACTGGCAATGGAATTGCTATGCATGCCAAGCAATTTTGCTACTCTACTGGCCTCTGCTCTCAGTAAGTTCTCGTATTTGGCTTATTGCTATTCACTTTGAAGTGGCTTATATGGATATTTATTACCATGTCGGTGGTATTTGGGTTTCATTTGCAAGTAACACGCACTCTTATCAACTCAAGTCCCGCCCCCGTACAAGCTTATTTAAAAACTATCCAAGACTCTCAATAGGTTCTAATTTCATCAACTTAGTAAGACTCTTGCGAGCCAATTAACACTCTCTCCAAGACTTTGCGCATTCCTCATAAAAAGAAGGGATGATTAACTCTTAACTCTTAACATAAAAATACGTTTTGATTAAATTTTATTTACGGGAACAATTTCAGTACCATCCGACTTTATGATAAAGCTCATATAAGATTAAAAAGATTTAAAATATACATTTAAACTTTAATATTGAAGCTTGGAGTTTAAGGCAACTGAAGAAATAAATAAATAAATACTCAGACCTACGCTAAGTTGATTCGAATAAGTCTGGCAACTAATCCTTTGTTATTTTCAGAAATGGGTTTATAGATTCAAGCTAAATTCCATTCATTATACATTATATATGTGGATACATACAAATACACATTTTTCACCCATACTTTGAGAATCGCATTCTTTAAAAGCTTTTATTATTTTACATATGTATGTATATGTGATAATGTGCTAAAGCATTATAAATAATAAAAAGGTAAAAGTAACTAGTAAATGAAATTATTTCTATTGTGTACAACAACATACACATTCCACTTTAACTTTCTCTCTTTATTTATGTTATGCATACATTATAAGAAAATTTATAATAATTATGCGCAATATTTTTTATTTTATTAACCTTTGTTGGGGATGCGTAAGAAGGAAGTATTTTAAATCAGTTTTCTTTACAACCCATTTTACAACATCTTTAAAGTCGAATAAAGCGACTCTATATATAAAAATCCTAGAAGTACAGTTACACAGCATTCTCCTCCTTGCAAGTGAGGCCAATTTTAACACTTCGTCTGATGCGGAAAATGTCGAAGTTAAGGACAAAGGCGAAGAGGGTCAGAAAATTGTATTTGTGAGGAGATAAATATTTTTTAATATGTTCTACTTGGTCGAACAATTGCCCAATTTTCAAAAATTTACAATCATTTTGCTGACAGGCTGCGTTAATTTGATATGAAATTTGATTAAACTCGAACAAATATAAAATACCAAAATCGAGCTTATGTTTTCCTATCAAATTCTCAACAAGCAAAACACAATTTGTAAGTCAAGATTCCCAGATCTATTCAAAATATTTGTGATCATCTTTTGTCTTAAGTAAAAAATAAAGTTCGTGAAAACTTTAAATTGAAGCTCACAATTTTGTGGAAATAAACAATTAATTTTTTAATCTATATCCCATTTAATTTTATTTATATTTATATATGAAATTAATAGCTCATCTTAAGAAAACTTGAACTTGAATTGAGTCTAAATGAATTTGTTGTATCAGAAAGTAAGTAAACTGAAAAATGAGGATCCGGGTTTAAGTTCTAGTGTATGAATTTTAGAAGTCAGTGCTATTTGAAAATTGTCTATTTATTATATATGTATATACACATAATATAAGTAAAGTTCTCACTTTATAAAAATATAATGTTATTTTGTTATGTTTTGATTGTCTTCGTTATTTTCATAGAATCAAATGTGAGTTTTAGTTATCGTAAAGAGTTCATTCGATTTCAGTAGAACTTAATGTTAGCCAGACTTTTGACCATTCTTTACGAACGTATGTATCTATGAAATAGTGGAATTTTAGCTGCCATGTTATGTGTCGGGTTTCTATACATTCGCAATATTTTGTAATAAAAGCGACACAATTGGCCAAAAAATTCGCTTTGTCGGCCTAAACTATGGCATTGGTCAGCTTGCTGTTGCATAGTTCTGTGAGCAGAGGCAGCAGCAGAGGCAACTTGTGACCATATTTTCAATTTCTATTGTCGTTGTCATGGCCCACACTTCACCCTGGATGCTTTGTCTGGCTCTCTGTTGGGTGTCGTTGGATGTCGCACAACTTGTTAATAAAACTTTACCGATTTTATGCCTTGGCGAAATGATTACTCCGGAGCACACAATTTAAAGTTTTTAGCGCACATAAATCAAAGATCCCAAGCCGGAGCCGGAGCCGGAGCCAAAGCCAAACCGCAAGTCGGGCTATACTAGCTCTACTGTTCCTGGTTCCACTTCTACTTCTACTTCTGGTTCTGCTTCTGGTTCTGGCTCTGGGTCTGGTTCAGCTTCTACTTTTGCTTCTGCAGCTGGCCAACGCGTGCGTGCAAAGTTGTTTAGTGAAAAACTTGAACTGGACACAGCCGTTGCCATTATTCTTGTAGTGGACAAAAAAGAGTACGAAGCAGAGTTGAAACAAAAGCCTTTTGGGCCACAACCATAGCTGAGGGAGACAGCGATAGAAGGATAGAAAGAGAAAGAGCGAGCGAGAGAGAGAAAGAGTATAAAACAAAAACCAGTATGGCATGAAAAATTAATAAAAGTCATAATAATACTCGCAATTTCCTTTTCCCTGTCCACTTTCGGCGCTAGCTTTTGCATATTTGAACTACGAGTATACTCGAGGATATTTCCTGGGAAACTCCTTTCGCCCTTTAGATGCTGCTATCCCCTGCTCCCCTGATCCCCTGCTCCCCGTTCCCAATTTGCCCCTTTGCCCCGCTCGCATGCCCTGCTTCTGATTTAAATAGTTTCAATTCGTACATTCTTGCCTCATTTATGTGTCCTTGATAGTTTTATTATTATTATTTCGTTTTCCTTCTTGCTAAATACGAGTAAACACGTACATGCATGCCTCTGGCCAACGCTGGCCCACCCACCCCAAGCCTCTGTCTGGGCACAATCTTTATTTGCCCTGCCCCCAATCCCCCTCCATTCCCGCCCACACCCTTCTGGACCCCACAGCAAATATTTTTATGCAACATTCGTGCGGAAGTGGCATGGCTGGTGACTTATCGCCATCATTCCGCCGGCCATCGACGTGCGTCCATTCGTCGCCTATTGTCAGCTCCAAGCTCCGAGCTCAGAGCTTCTAGCTCCGAGATCCCTCGTTCGTGTGTGCGTGCGTGTATAAATAATTTTGGCCTTTATTATTTGTTTTAGGTGTAAATATTTCAAGCTCACAAGTCGTCCCAAAATAAGAAACAAAGAAAGTTGTAGCTCGCAGCAAGAGCAAGAGCAAGAAAGAGGTCGAGGCTTATGGCTTAATTATTCCAATGCATGAAACGCGCCGCCGCCTGAGCCTTGCTCCTTTTATGCCTCTCCTTGGAGCCCCTTGGTACCCCGTGTGGGTACCCCTTTTTTTTATTGTGCTTATGACCTAAGAAATGATTGCTAAAGACCTCAGCACGTTCAACCGGTGACCCGCTCACTCGTTTGGCTTACTTTATGCCTCGGCTTTTTCTTCTTTCTATTGCTTGTGATTTGTTAAGTTCTATATATTCCATCGCTCACGCATATAGCACATAATTTTTTTATGATTTATAAAACCTTTAGCATGGCGTATTTTTTGTCTTAATTATTTTCCTCATGCGCGCCTTTAATTAATGGCCACATCAGCACTGCCTTCAGCACTGAGTGAAGTGCTCCCATTTTCCTAATTCCCATTGTGGAGGTCAACATTGTCATGAGTCCTTTCTGCTTGCTTAGAGCTGCAGGATAAACAGTCGGGGGTGCCTGACTAAGCGATACCACGCACTTTTCTTGGAGGTCTTTAAAACCGTATTTAACACAAATTAATTGAGAATGCGCTGTATTAATTTTTATCTACCAGCAAGTGAAAAGAAGAGCAAAGGTTAATATCCTATTTAATAATCGCTTAAAGAAGATCTATGTAGGGAAATTTTCCGAATACCTAATAGTTGGTTCTTCATCTAAAAATATTTATTCTTATTAGACCTTCTTTTTATATTTTCTTTTTCATAAATAAATTTGCACAAAGCATCATTCAAACTGCTATTTATCAAGATATTTATACTATCAAAGCATTCCAAAGTTTGAAAAGTAACGAAATTGTACAATATTGTACAACATTCCGTTCAAAAATGAGAAATTTATCTTTATGTGAATGCATTAAATTAAATTCATATTATGTAGATGTTTGTGATATGGGACAAGTAACGCCCAAACAACTTTGGCCGCTACTGTTCAGTAGCTGTTCGAGCGTATTAAATTATAATAAAGGAATATTAATTTAAGAATTCTTTTCAGAAATGCATAAAGTGATTTGAATTTAATTACGAATACAGGCGTTACAGAGGTCCTTTTTGTGGCGTTGACATTGGGCCGGCGCTTTGTTCGCCGATAAACGTTATGCAAATTGGCTTCTGGCGTTGGGGCCGCAGGACGAGTGGCCCAATATCGCGAGTCTTGCTTCATAATGCTGACAAATTGTTGATGAATGTGTCAAATAAGTTTGTTTCTTGTTTTTCACTCCGATCAAACGGAGGGAGCCAAAGGACCTAATTGCATTTCGTGGCAGGACTTCGTCTTCGTCTTGGTCTTCGGCAGGAGCTTAATGAGTGGTGCAGAGCGTGGAGAAATGTCAGCTTTAGTAAATCATTTCTGACGTTTAGACCATGTTTGGGACCCGCTGTGGGAGTGTGACTCGGAAACAGTGTTCTATCCGAGTCGACTGTCATGGACATACAATAGTAGCTATGTATACATATATATATATATATATATACATATATTGTATATGTGGGGGCATACATATGTCTTTAGCATACCCAGTGACATTTTCTGCTCCATTATTTTCATCATGTCTGACAGACGACGCGTCAACATGCAAGTGGAGGAGCGGCATAACACGTAACTGTTACTTCAACTGTTTTCGCATTGCGGCCTCTGAGTCCTGCCAACTGTCCGGAGTCCTATTCGTCTGCCCTGGCTGCTCTAGACACCCGTATATATTATGCGATTGTGATGGCGCTCGCAAGGGGCATGTTCATATGTGTTGGCTGTTGCATGCGTGTGAATCGACCCGCCCACACATGCTGCCAGAGCAGACAAATAGCTAAGTATACACTTATTTCTTCCGCCTTCCGCCTTCCGCCTTCCGCCTTCCTCCTTCCGCTCTCACATCCCCAATATGCATATATCTCAAGAAGAATCATCTGTGCATCATCTGTGCATCTGCATTAAAAATATCCACATCCAGAGCATAGAATTGTGTCCCGGTTGACAGTGCTCTGCGAAGGAGTAGAAGAGTATTTGCTGGCATCCTTGTTTTGCAAAACGGATCCGCTTTCATTTTTCATGCATTGTGATTAAATATATGCATACGTAGTCCTTGGAAGTAACAAACTGCTACTCTGGCATACTGCGTATGCAAATTTGACAGTCTCCGCCTCATTATTTGACACCATAATAATTTGTGACCAGAATACATTTATGGACACCGACGCAAGGACATGCACACCCCAGCTGCTCGCTCGGTTAATAAGGAAATATCCTTTTACACATGTGACCCCAATAATTTTCAGAGTTCTTAGAGCCTGAGTCACTGGCGAACTATGCGCTTGCATTACTAATAATATCCATTATACAAATGTATGCAAGCGGCGTCTGAGTGGGTGAGTGTGTGTCGGTTAGTGTGTGTGGGTGTGTGTGGGTGTGTGAATGTGGTGTGTGTGCGTGTGAGTATTTACATACGCTGGCTGGGAATAGGGGGTGTATATTTTGTGCTGTGTTGTGATTTATTGCATTCGTGTGCCAGATTTTACAAATGTAATGCGCCACACTACGAACTCTCAACCCGTACCCTAATGCATATGCAAAGTTTCGAATATTTTGCTTGCCAACACCATGAGTGCGTCATTGTACAAAGAGTCTCTAAAATGTGTCTGTTTGTATGTGTGTGCGGAAGTGTGCGGGCTTCTGCTATGGCTAGCATAAATAATCCGCTCGGAGTCATATTTCTTTCAGCGTTTTGTGTAGGTCGCAAAGTGGCGTGGACAACGTGTCTGAATTATTTGACTTCCACTCCGACTCGAAATGTTGCCCCGGGTCGCAGTGCTCCGATTTGTGAATAAACGGCTTTTGCGATTAATTTCAAATTGTTTTATTATCCGTGGAGGAACCGAAACTAAACATGTGTCAATTTTAATGTTATGTTTAGCCGCGTAGGCATAGAACTGGTGTAACGCATGGCACTATATACATTCTTGATCAGCTGAGAACAAGAAAATAAAGCGATATTTCTTTTTTTTAATTTTGCTGTTATCATACGGGTTGGATGAAACATCGTAGCTTGAGTTTCTGTTCATTATAGCTGGATCATTAGTATTATTCTGTCTGTATTATTCTTTCATCGTAACTATTATATTATATTATTAATTATACAAAATCGTATCTGCAAACCGATTCAGCTTTTCACTAATATAAAGACATTGACGCATTCTGTCTTTTATTATTCTTTCATCGTAACTATTATATCTTACAAAATCATATCTGCATAGCGATTCAGCTTTTCACTTATATAAAGACGTTGACTACAAAAATATTTTATAATCAGTGTTCTATTATGTGATTCCTTGCTTTACTTTGTTTGATTTTAATTGCAACACTATTTTGCTTAAACACAAAATATTATGTATACCCGAAGCGAAACTCCATCTGAAAACACGGACTCGAGCGGGTTTATTCTCTCATCAGTTTATGCACATATCATTGTTCTAAATTGCATCAGACTGCAAAATCTGATAAATTATTACTGGAAAGTTTGCATGCGCTGCTGGCCCCTGCTGCTGCCTTCGTGCAGCATTAGTTGGGCGTTGCGAATGTGGCAAAAGTTGAAAATGTTCAATTTATGACTGCAGCCGAAAAGCCTTCAAGCATTTAAATCACTTATGCATTTAATCAGCTTACTCGAAAAGCGGCATTAGCCCTTTAAATGTGTAGAATGTGTAGAATGTGTAAAATGTGTAAATACACTGAATAAAGTCCGACTTTGGTCATACTTGGTGGCACTTTAATGAGCACGTCAATTGTGACATGGCTTTAAGCCGACCCGACCCTACCCGACCCGACCTGTCCCGACCCCACAATCAAAGGATATTCGACTATATTTACGTGCGACGTTTGCAGAAAGGCGTTCACAGCGGACTCTTTCGCCCAAAAGTCGCGCAGGGTGGACTTCTCGGGCGGCTCTCGGGTGGGGTAAGTGGTCATCTCCGTTGTGGTCGACTCGGCGTACATGCGGTCGGCAATTGGTGTTTCTCGTGCGGATTAGTTAGCCTAGATTCGCTATTTTTGGCATATAGCAGAATGTGCGCCTTGACTTGATTCTGCTAATAATGCTCGCCAGCTAAATAAATGAATTAAAAGCACGTGTCAGTTGGCGACCTGATTTATGCGGTAATGTTTTGCTCGGCTTTGGCTGCCAACGGTAATGTTGATGGTAATGGTAACGGTAATTTGAATAATTGGTCTTACGACACCATATGGACCGTGTAAAAAAGCATTTATCACAGCTAATATAATTAATGTCACTGCCACTACACTTGCAGCATAAATCATATGTCGTATGCCGTATGCCTAAAGCCTTATGCCTTATGCCTTATGCCTTATGCCTTATGGCTTGAGATTGTTTTCGCGCTTATCCCGCGCTTACCAAATATTATTCGCACGCAACTTTTGAGGCGCTTCTCGTGTGCTGCTCTCAGACCCGGACCCGTGCAACCGCAATACCCGTGCTGCCGTACACCAACTGTTCGGACTGTCCGCTGAAAAGTCGTGAGTCCGCCAGACCACAGGCGACAATATGGCGCAAATATTGCAGCGCATACATAAACATAAGCAAACAAAAACCTAAACAGAAGCACAAAGGAACAGGCCCGAATGCCTTGACAGAAGTGCGCCTGTATGGAGTGCTTGTGTACGTATGAGAGTGTGTATGTGTGTGTGAGTGTGTGTGTGTGTGTGGGGCAGGGTCTAATGGCATTTTCAAATAGCTCACAAACTTTATATAAAGCCCCCCCACAAAAACACACACATACACACACGGTTGGGCTAACGGTTCCGCTAAGGAAGACGGTGACGATGACGCTGATGTTGATGTGGATGGGGAAGGTGGTGGGGGTGGGGTTGGGGTTAGGCTCGGGGTTGGTGTGGTGACACGTTAACCATCAACAACGAAGTCGACGACACACATGCAGGACGACAATGGCGGCGTTTCAATTGCATTTCCGCTTGTACCAGTTTTCATTTCAAAACTCATAAGTTTTAGTCAACGAGGCGACGTTGACGACAGCGATGACGACGAGGACGACGACGACGAGGAGGACGACGACGACGACGACGACGACAACGCCGACGCCGACGAGGAGGACGACGTGACCAACTTGGGCTTTCCCGGCTCAGCTGGCTGCTTGGACAGCTCACGATCTTGTGGTTGACAGCGCGGCACAACTGTTTGCAAATTCTAAAACTTTTCAATATGTTGTCGTACTGCGACACACAATGGGCGAAATACAAACTGTCAGAGGCAAAAATGTATCAACTTGTAATAAGTTGAGCCAATGGAAATTGCCAACGGCCTCTACACGTGCATGTGGACTTATGAACATGGACTTAAATACACGTCCAATGGGGATGGAGTCAAGGAAAAGATTGGTATTCATCGACTCGTTTTCATTATGCAATGCTTCGTATTGATCCCTAGTCCGTGGCAGGGTGGCGTAAACTGTCTACGAAAAACAACGGAAGTGTGCCCTAGCGCCCGAGAGACGCCTTCAGCCGCCTTCAGCCGCCCCCTTTCGAGCGGCTTGACAACTTTCACCATTAGCGCACAATGGAACACGACACACAACTCGAATTTGTTGTCTGAGCCATCAATTCAACTTGAAGACGTCGCCCATTCCCCACTCAGGCGACACCAATGGCGCTTCGTCTGTGTTTTATTGCTGCGCGCATTGGGGCAGGACGGACAGGAGAATCGTTGCCTACTTTTCAGCGCGCCGAGTGAATTGAGTTGTTTTGCATAGTTTAAACAAATCCCTTAACGGCAGGCACATTCTTGGCGAGGAGTTATGAAAATATGATGGGGTCGGGCCGTCCCTGCTGCAGCTTACTTCAACTGGAAAGAGATGCCTGTGAATAATTTATATTTTTTGCAAATGGGATAAATAGCTGGAATAGCTGAGGTGCTTTGGCTTCTGTTGCTGTATAAAATTTGTGATCATTTGTTTCAGCCGCTGTTGCCAGTTGGCCACTTATTTTTTGGCAGCCAACATGCCATCAAGCCATCAAGCCAACAAGCCAACAAGCCAACAAGCCAACTGTGCCAGCATCTGCAAAAACAGACTACAATTTCTAATTACTGTCATTTGGCTCTGGCTTAAGCTTTGGGGCTTTGCGGCTGCCCAAAAGCAGGAGAAGATGCCAGCGATTCGCTAATTTGTGTTGCGATATGTCTGAGTCGAATTTGATTTTGGTTCCGTACACAAAATAATTATTTGGCGCTTTGTATTTGTTTTAATTTTTTATCCCCAAGATTCATTGGAATTGTGTCGAAGGGAGTATAAAATGTGTTGTACACAAATACATATATAGAGAGAAGAAAATATCTCAGTTCTCACTTTAGGGAGTTTTTATCTGATTAACTGTGTTTATCACTGAACTGAAGCATGCAAATTTGGCAAAAGGAAATGGAATTATGTTCCGCTCTGGAAAATACCCCGATCGGTCTATCAATGTGCAGTTGTACTCGTGCAACCGCCGCAACTTAAAACTGTCCTCCGATATTTATTTAACGCCACTCCTTATTGGTGTTTGCGTCGCAGTTTCTGATGCTGCAATTAAAAACGCTGATATATGTCCTTTTTACAATTCAATAAATTCACGCAATGCTTTACTGTCATCCGACCATCCGACCATTCGACTGGCGGACCATCTCACTGGCTGACTTGTCTGACCAGTTGACCATCCTTTTGCCCAGAGCAACATTTAACCCAATGCGCCTTGTATACAATTTATTTTGGCTCTTTGCACGCGAGCAATTCAGAATCCTGCAACCAATGACAGTTTAATTAATTGCCACACTGTAATGCGTTTTAAATTGTCATGTTTATACAGGAATGTCCGGCGGGTGTCGAGAGCCCGGAATGCTCTGGCAGCTCCCGGACAGTCTGACTCTTCGTATTGAGTGGGTGGTTGCTGCCCGTTCGCTGCGGAACAATGGTCGAAAATCAACTTCAATCAGCCAAAACAATTATAATATATTTAAAGACACCATTACAGATGTATCGAAAATCAGAAGGTGTCTATATGGAATTGATTGCCTAATTTACACCCTAACACAGAATAAAATTCTGTAATTTCTTCGTAACTTAATTGCTCTTTACTTCGTTGAATTTAATATAACACCCAATATTTTCTAATCCTTGAATGTCAATTTTAAACCAAAGTTTTAAAAGTAATTTTTACAAATATATAAATGTTATATCTTTGTAATTTACTCCCCGTTTACTTCGTTGATTACTCTTTGATCATTAAAAGATATTAAATTTAATTTAATATAAGGTGTAATATCTCAATTAGATATCTTGCCTTTTCTAATCTCTGAATTTCAATTTTAAACTAGAGTTGCAAAAGTAATTTTTATCAATTATCAATTTAATTTAATATAAGATGTAATATCTCAATTAGATATCTTGCCTTTTCTTATCTCTGAATTTCAATTTTAAACTAGAGTATCAAAAGTAATTTTTATCAATTATCAATTGAATTTAATATAAGATCTAATATCTAAATTAGAGATTTTGTCTTTTCTAATCTCCGAATTTCAATTTTAAACTAGGGTTGCAAAAGTAATTTTTATCAATATTATGTCAAAGATATAAAATAGAAATGAAAATCTGGTAATCAAAGTTTAGATTAAGAATGCATTTTGAACGTATAAAAAATAAATATTTTTTAGTTAGTAAGTATAATATCCTGATTTCACTTTTATTAATAATAAATAGAATTAATTAGAAATTTTGTTACACGTACAAATATAAGTATCTAGTATCTATCTATTAAAAGTTTGGTACAAAACGGACGTCAAGACATGTAATAAATTGGAATTTTAAACCCCAGAAATCAAGTTTAAAAATTATTATCACTTTTTTATTCAAAGGTTTTAATACCTTTTAAAATAAATTGTTTATTTAAGAGTAACAAGACAAACTTCTATAAGAAAATCAATAATTGGAATTGTTCGTTTAAATTTGGAATTACTCAATTCAGTGACACTTAGAAGGGAAATACAGCATAACTATAGAGTATATTAAATATTTGTGTTTGTAATATCTTTGTACTAATAGATATAAGGGACGGGTTTTATATTTGACTTTGCCTTTTTTCGTTCTGACAACCAATGCAAATATGTATGTGCTTTCCCAGTTGTTTCTTTCTGCTTAATAAACATTGATAAAAGGTATTATTTTGAATCAAATATTATCTTTAATTAAATGCGGATTTTTCTTGCAAATTTATAAAGTATTTCCACTGTGATTCAACGATTTGTTATTATTGCGTTGGATCTGGTGCGAGTGTGTTGTTGGCTTTATTATTTTCAATTTGTGTTCCATTGCTTTTAATAATTGTTATTATTGGTCTGGTTGGTTGGGTTTGCTTTTTTGGCGTGTATTTTTAATTTCAACACCTACATATTTTCATATATCGCTGCAATATTTATTTCATCAGCTCTTGTCGCTTTACGCCTGCTGCGTTTCAATTAAAGCTTTGGATTTACACCGGACCGCAAAATTGTAAACGCCTGAATGGCATTTAAATAGCATCGATCGCGTCTATTTTGATTTCAAATACATCGTAATTGGTAGAGTAATTTGTTAAAGTGCTTATAAATAGTCGGTCAAAATCCGCTTACGGATTATGCAGCGGCAGCAGCAGCAGCAGCAGCAGCAACAGCTGCACTTCGGGCACATTTGCCATGCGAATGCGTTCGCAACGTGGCGTATGTGCAATATTAATAGACGTTAAGCTTGTGCTTACGTATGCAACATTTGCAGCGATTGTTTGGCCTCTGCTCATGTTACTTGTGTATCCTTTGGCCATAATTACAAAAGCCTTTAGGCACTTCCCACACAGGCACGCAGGCAACGTGTAACTAGATATCTGTGGATGCCTGTGCAGGTACTGCTGCCAAGGACTACCGACTGAAACAAAGTTGGCCAAAAACCAAAGGGTTGTTGCAGATGCTACGTGCAACAATTGTTTATCGAATCAGTTCACTTAATATGCAACGCTATGTTGACGTAGTCAGAAATCCATCAGCATCTGCCGGACGGGCATCAACAATTCATTGTAGGAGCCGTCGGCGGAGATGACATCAGATGTGATTGTGCTCGTCCTCGTCCCCATCCTCGCCACGAGATGCAAACCCAATTTGCGATTTGCGTCCACATCTCGGGCACATGCCTCGCACAAATGACTGCGAAATTCATCAGATGAGTTGACAGTGAAAGCGGCCAAATCCCGGTCATATGTCACTGCAGTCTGGTGGGTATAATTTTAGTGGCTTTTGCTTTGGCCACAATGAAGAAAAACCCCAACATTGACGCCAAATCTCGTTCGCTCGAGCGCTTTTGTTGTGCAGTTAATTACAATCCTCTTGGCTCCCGCCTCCTTCCGCTTGACCCCTGCTGCCTGCCTCCTGACCTTGCGTGCTGCACTCGCGATGCAGAGGTTTCGCTTTTGACTTGCTGCGCACGTTTGTGCCAAAAATCTTAATTTCTTTTGGTCTCGCTTGTAAGTCAAAAGCCATTCGTGTCCATTTTTCTTCCAATTTAGGGCGCTGCACCTAGCACAATCCCTGCTCGCAAGCACACGCCCCCCGGCTCACGCACCCTTCGACTCCGTAATTGTAATTTCGTGCATGCGATCCGCGGCTGCCCTTGGCGGCTATCATTCATAACCGGCTGCACCCAATAAATTAAAGGGAATTTCAAAATGTCTGAATCTTACAAGATTTTGTCATAGTATTTATGGTAGTTGTAGTTGGCCACGGAGCAGTTGCTCTGTCGGCTAGCTAATTGGCAGCTCGGTGCGCACCTCGTCTTGGATTATGTTCGGGTCAGCCTTTCGTCCTCCCACTCGCTATTGGCCTTGTTGTTTTCCATGTGGCCAATTAGTGTAACAAGGCGAATGCAATTTGCTGCACCCAAAATCACATCAGCTCCAAGAGCGTCAGCTCCCAAGAGCGTCTCCTGGTCACGCACACCCCGTGACGAATAAATTATCATAAATGCTTCGGTAAGCCCGGCTGTTGATTGCGTGCCATGTGGCATAGGGCTGGCTCCTGTTGAATCGAATATGGAGCTAGATTAATTTCTATTATTACGCTGGCTTAGAGCGCCCGCAGCTTACGCCCTCGCTCTCTCTCTCTCTCTCTCTCTCTCTCTCTCTTTCGCTCTCTCTCTCTCTATTTTTATTTCTCATGCATACACTTTTAATTTCCCTAAGTGAAGCGCCACAACTTCTCAAATTGGCCCTTTTCTCGCAAGGAAGCGCCTGGAGAGGCTTCAGAGAGCTTCAGAGGACAACAGAGCATTCTATGCACTCCAGCCATTTGCAGGGCATGGTTCGAGCTCCGTGTTCCGTGCTGAGATGCCTTCTGCTTTGGTATTGTTCCGCTTTGCCTTTTGTGCGCCTCGTGCTCCACACGGAACTCCATGCGGCAACTGTGCCGCAGGCGGCCCGACCGGCGCCTCGTCATAAGTTTTGATTTGGTGGAAGTCTCTTGCTGCGCTTTTGTTTACCAGCCACGGGCAGTGAACGAGGTTGGCTCCACGGTGCAGCTGCACGGCATAAGCCGTGTGGAAGGGGATGGTGGGGCACGGAGGTGGCTTTTGGCTGGCTTTGGCGAGAGCTTTTGTCTTGGACGAGCTGGGAGCACGCTTGCCCGGGTGAAGTGCATTAAGAACGCAGCCGGCGAATAAGCCAAGACGTTGCGAGTACGCGAAGCGCCGGAGCCGGCCATTGTCTTTGCCGATTATGAATGCATGAATTCCTATCGGCATTGCTCAGACTTCACCAAAGGGATGTAAAAACTCGTACAATGGCTGTCCTGGGACGTGAGGGATGTGCAGCTCGGTGATTGCCTAAAATTTCAATTTGTGTTTCATGCAAATCGAAAATCTATCTCCAAAATTCCATTCAGCAAGGGGGGACGTGGGACGTGGGATGTGAGATGTGGACTAGCATTGAACTGAATGGATTCTGATTGCTGCTTAAACATAATTTGTACATGATACCCGCACTCATATACCCTTGAAGAGGGGATCTATAATTTCCAGGAACTACGTGTAATGCATTTAATATTGCAAATATATCTTCACCAATTCAATCAGCACCCAATAAATATGTATAAGATATACATATAGTAGTATAAAGGTTTGTGTATGCCCAGACACATGTACCGACTTTTGCTTCATGTAGATTAAGCTAAACGAGACTTCTTTGAAATTGTGATTACTGCCAAATTCATTGACAAACGAATTTGCTGTCATTGAACAGGTTATCTATTCAGGGTTTTCAGCTTCACTTACACTTACTCCCAATTCCTTTACCTGTGTTTCCGTACTTGGCCGAGAGGTGGGCTTAACTGATTAGAAATCAATTTGTTCTTGGACAACATTTATTTATACTTGGTTCTGCTTGAGACATCGAGTACTAGTCCTAATGAATTAACCCGCACTTAAACCAAACAAAGGAAAGAAAATATTCTAGAAGTAATGAACACGTATTTTTGAGACCCTTAAATATGTTTGTCACCTACGTACAGCTGGTATGAAGAAGTTGCTTCATACATTATCTAAAGAATTGTTGTAGCTGGGGTTTACCACAGTGCTATAAATCCATTTGAATCCCATATTATATATATCTAATAATTTTGACAATACACTGTCTTCTAATCTGATTTCAATAATTTCAGATTTTATATTTTTGATTTTCCTTTTACTGAATTGTGAGAAAACCGCAGCTTAAAGATTGATAGAAACTATAATATCATTCGTTTTCATTTTTGATTCTTTGATTGATTTTTAGTTATTCATTTGTTAAGTTATTCATTAGGCATGATAGGTTTTTGAATAAGTTCTCAATTTGTAATTAGAAAACGTTTGTGATATCCTTCTAAATAACTCTACGTATTATCACTATCGCCATGATATCGAATCATGTGCAGCAGATGTCTAACCGCCATTCACAGTAACGGTAAAGCAATTAAAGAGCAAACACTCTTTTCTCTTTCAGATTTAGCGCTCTCTTAGAACCTACACAAATGTGGCAAAAAACTCAAGACCTAATTTCTAAGTCAGCCCCAGTCCAACAATCGCTAATATATTTTGCGTGTGTGGCGTGTAAAACGTTAAACTCCCACGAATGTAGTACAAATAACCCAACAGCCCGAGAATATGGGTGAGAGAGTAATACCTGGTTTCAGTTGCTATGCTCAAACACACACACACACACACACACACACACACATTTTTAGGTAAGTGGACATACGGAGTGGTTGTGCGAACAAATCGCAAACAAGGTTCTAGGGCTGAGAACCAAGAACTGAGAACTTGGAGCTTAGGACTGCGGGGGGGGACAAGAGAAAACGAAAGTGTTTGCATGCAAAAATGTGTCTCAACACAAAAAAAGAAGAAGAAGAAAAAGAAAGTGAAGTAAAACAAAAGTGAGAGTTTCTTAGGTTTTTAGGCCAAGTGACCCGATTTGAGGGTTGGGACTGGGGTCTTGGAATGGGACGCTGACCGCAAAAGCCAACAGCGTATATAGTTTTATAAGAGTATATATATATATATATATTTATATATGTGTGTGGATGTGGATGTATGTTGATATTTCTATTCTCACATGTATGCAAAATTATACCAAAATATTCAAATTTCTATTGATTTTGCAGTAAAGTTGACGTGGAAAGCAACACTTACACTTCAAAATGCAACGGGTAAAAAATAATTTAAATTAAACCGAAACACGCGGAGCATATACAAGTTGTGGGAAAGAACCTACCTTGAAGGCCTTGAATGAGGAGACCACATAGAATGCGCCGTCCTCCAGTTCGTCCAGGTGGTATTTGCGATCGCCATCCATGGAAAAGACGTATCGTGCGCCGCGCGGTAAATCCATTTTGGGCGAGATCTTGTCGAGAAGATTGTCCAGCGAGGTGACATCTCGGCCGGGACGGTAGCGGAGCTCCACACCCGGAAAGAACGGGTCGCCATTGCGATAGAAGACCACGCGACGAGCCTTCCAGTATGAGAGGTTGGAGTAACGGGAGGCTGCGGCGCTGGAAATTTCAGGCCGTGACTTGGAGCGTACAAGCGGCACAACAGGCGGTTGCTCCGAATTCTCGCTCATGTTATCCAAGTAGCTGGGACTCAGCGCACGACTCTGGCTGCCGCTTTGTGCCCCTGTGCTTGCACCTGCACCTGCACCTGCACCTGTGGGTGGACCGGCTCTGCCGTTACGTTGTGACCAGTAATCGGGTACGTGCGAGGAGCCACCGCCGGCGGCACGGACTGCAGCTCCTGCACCACCAACAGCCGCAGCTGCACCGCTATTAGCCTGCAATTCGCCGGCTGCTAGGTCGTCATCCTCGTCATAGTGGGCATTCTGAAGCTGTATCTGGAAGCTTGCTGAACTGCCGGCGCGTCGGCTAGTGGGACTCTTAGTAGGGCTATTGCAGTTGCTATCGATGGTTCGGCCCAGGCGCGTATTGTTATTCACTGGGTTATCGTTATCATCAAACTGGGCCGTCGTCTGAGTGAATGTCGGCGAAACGTTTCCTTCGAGTTGTGAGTTCGAACTAATTTGTGGCATTGTTTGGCCGCCTAGAACGGGCTCGCCATTAACAGCTGCGAGGCCACCATCGTCATCACCATCGCCATGACCAGCAGTAGGGCTACCTCCAGCACCAGCACCAGCACCAGCACCAGCACCAGCACCAGCACCAGCCCCGGCAACAGCCCCAGCAACAGCGTCCACGTAGTCGTTCTCTTCGTTGGACATTGTCCGTGCAGTCAGAGTCTCGCTCAAGCTCTCTTAGCTTCCCCCGTTTCTCTGTCTCTCTCTCTCTCTCTCCCTCTCTCTTTCTGTCTCTACCCTTTTCCCTGCTGTGCCACCAATCTCGGCGTGCCGTTGGCTTGCGTGACTCCTTTGTTGTGGTCAAAAGTCGCTAGGGCAGCTTCGATGTCGCGTCGACTCAAAGCGACTCAAAGCGCCTCAAAGGAGCTCCTTCTGCTGAATTAGTTCACGTATAAGATTTTGATTGCCCGTAGTCGACCTGAGTCTCCTGTTCAGTAAGGTTCGGGTTGCAACTCACATTTTCATGTTATTCTATCCTCACATAGAATTCTGCAGCACAACTCCGTGTGTGGATTGTCCTAAAATGGAAAATATATGTGGACTTTTAGCATTTCGGGGTGCATAAAATGTTTGTTTTATTTTTTAAATCAAATCGCAATCTCTTTGAAATCAACAAACAAATCTCGCCTTTTAAACTATTTGGAGTTGTCTACTCGAAAGCTATTATCAGGAAGCTAGCAAGTCACTGCGTCCCTGGCATGTCCATTGTCGATGGCTCTTGAGATCCACTCCAGACGCAACTCAACAACTGTCGGATCAACCACTTCACAGTTCCTTTGTCTGTAAACAGAGAAACAGTGTAAGGAGCCCACTTGTTCTCACTCTGCTCGGACAGTGCAGCCGGAGCTGGACTCTCGAGTCGAAATATCGCGCACTGTTTGTCTTGTTTCATGCATCCGCACTTTAAGTCCCTCCAACTGGGGCAGAGTCTCAGCCTTTGCAGGGCCTCAAAAGTGGCTGCTACTCCACTCACTCCCATTACTCCACTTTACTTTTACCAAAAATTACAGGCCAGTTGGCAAGCGGTCTGTTGTACACACAACTATGAAGGCGATTGTTGCATATATAGTATGCAGCTATAGCTGCGCTCTGGAGCTGAATGGAGGCGTTGTCCGGACTGCAGGGCGTAACGTACTTCAAGTGATGAGGTGGACGAGTGTGGACGTGGGACTCTTCTGTCCCTGTTCTGTTCTGGTCTGGTCTGGTCTGGTCTGTCATGTTCTGTTCGCTCCGGAGTCGGGTGGCACATATGCAAGTGTTTCAGCTGCATTGGAATTTACCATTGCGAAGTTTTTTGTTTCGGATAATGGTTGGTGGGGTCGGCAGTCGGCAGTCGGCAGTCGGCGAATGCTTCTACTTTTTTTTAGCTTTGGCTCACCTGGTTTATGTAAATTGTTTTTATTGCAACACGTTGCACTTCTTCGCTTCCATTTGCGTTGTACTTTTGTGGCTGGGGTCGTTCGTCGTCCTCTGCACTATTTTTTGTGGCAATTAGGTTAATGACACTTTGGTTGCAGACCGCTGGGATGTTGACTGCTAATGTGCAAACAGTTGTTGCTGTTGTTGCTGTTATTGCTGTTGTTGCTGTTGTTGCTGTCGGCTCTGTTCAGTTGGGATGGCGCAGCTTCCGTCGCGTTCACTTGCACTAATTGCCTATCAATCAGACGCGATTGTTTCGACCTATTAGGAGCAAACAGGAGGGCCGGCACGCACACCCATTTACTTGAATCGAATTTAATGAAGTCGACTAAAGTTTATTAAAATATCTTACAAGAAAGTTGGCAAAACAAAGTGTGCAACTTTCAGGCTGGGCCTTAGCTGGCAACTCTTGGCCGTGTTGTGCACAATGCAGAAGAAATTCCGTCTGGCAACTTTGCCGGTCAAAGTGTTTTTGAATTGTGTTTCATGTGCCTGTCCACTCTAAAGTCCTCCACGGAGCCAATTTTCATAGAGAGCGCCTCGGGCTCCGTCGACGGCGGCGACGACGACGACGACGACGACGACGTCGCGGGCATTGAATTACGCTTTGTTGTTGTGTTGCTTTGCTTTTGGTGCAAGCGCCTGACTTATGGGCTAATGCTGCCACGCGACTTCTCCAGCACGGCCACACCTCCCGTCTCCCGTCTCCCTTCTCCCGTCACCCGGCTTCCGTCTCCCGGCTCCCGCCCGCCTAATTGTGCCCTGCTTATAAGTCACCCGGACCCGCGAGGGCTATTGTGCCATTCGCCGTTCTCTAAACCATTTTGCTGCGCGACTTCCTCCTCCTCTCTGGGTCCACAACCACTCTAAAACAACTAGCGGGAGGTTTCACCTCCTCGGCGACATTACGAGCAAGCTGCACGAGCTGAGTTTGAGGTATCACAGAAGTTAGCACTTGTTACTTAATGGTTCGACCGCTTTGTGGTTGAATGTATATACAGCGGGATACCGTACAGTTTCCCAACAGGTTAAGCGATTTAATATCTAAGAAGAAATGATGATATAACCTACGTCAATTTTCAAACCAATTCCAACTGTATAAAAATACTGACTCTAACTCTAACTTGATTACAGATCGAAAAATTGTTGTCCATTGGATAATTAAGTAATTCAATTTAAGAATACACCTAAATGTATTATAAAAAAAATATCAGAAATAAAACAAATTTATATTGTATAGGACTTTACCCTTTCACGAAAGTCCATTAGAACATCAGCTCATTATAGTTAAACATAATTAATTATATGCAGATGTCTTATAAAGTATACGCTTAAATATAAAATTAATTGTTCGGCCTTCGAATAACGATTTGTTCACGTGATATCAATTTGAGGTTCTAAGTCTAATATACATAAATGAATGAAACCCAATCTGCAAGGTGTTTGAATATATATTTTTTCTAACGGGATAACAGGCTTACTTTTAGAGTACCTTACTGATGTATATTATAATCTTGTATATTATATTTTGTTCTTCAGTTAACGTGAACAATTTGTCGTTAGGTTAGACCCGTATAGTTGCTTAATTGTCGGGCTAAGTTGGGTACGTCAGCGTCGACAGCACCTTTCACCATGTCATGGGGCTTCTAGCTGCTGCGTATTTCCCACTTACTGGCAAGTGCTTGGGTAGTCACATGGTGCAGTCCACACCTTTGCCTCCCATTTCTGTTCTGGGTCACGCTATTCCAGCAGAACTGATTGGAAGCTTCGTGTTGGTGTGTATTTGTATACCCTATACCAATTAAAACTAGGATATACTATTTATAAGCTCATTGTCAGCATTTATTCTAATATCCAAATTATTGTAATCGTTATTACAGCCAGTGATATATGAAATTTGAATATCTCAGCCTTAACTTGGTTACAGGGTAGCTCGCATGTACACACCCTCTATTACTCACAATTGGGGCAAATACTTGTGGAAATTTGCTTTTATTACATTATATTTGCACCACGCTGTTGTGTGGGCCACTCGGACTAGTGGGTTAAGTGTCTGCCCGGTAATCCCAATAAAAATAATACATATTTAAATACGCATTACTCTCTCTTTGCATTCAGTTTCCTAATACTCTTTTAGGGTGTGCAAAACATTTCTAGCTACTAGATAACAGATTTTATTGTAATTCATTGATACAGCATATTTCAATATATTTAATATTGTATATTAACAATTACAAGTGAACCACTCCGATATACTTATCACAGAAAGGGTATTTCATCTTCGCCATGCCGTCGATAGCTGTTCTTTATTGCAATTAATAATTTTATTTTTCGTTCTTACAATCGCGTGGGCGACGCAACGTTTGGTGAAGTTAATGTATTATTTTAATGTTATTTCCGGAAAGTGCGTGATTTGTACTCATTGCAAATATATAGTAAAAATGGTGTATTATTCAGCTCAATGTAATTATTAAATAAAATATACAAGAAAGTCAAAACACATAATTGGACTGTTTAGTTTGTATTCTCATGGACGATGCTCATCTGTTTGCATCGATCTTAATGATGAGTAGCAATTATTATTATTATTATTATTATTATTAATGAATGTATTTATAATATAAAATGTGATATTATTACCAGCAAAGAAATCTTTAAATCACTTTAAAGAATGGGCTGTTGATCTGAAGATCTTTGATCAAGCAAAGTAGTTACTGGGAACTAGTAAATTTTACATTTTCACAATTATCTCTGCAGTAACTGTTACATTTGCCTTTCGAGCAAATCAGCTCTAATCAGGGAGATAATTACTTGCAACACATTCAATTACATATTCAACACAATTATGATCGGCTTTGCTTGATCACGCCAAGACTAACAAAAGGATGGAAAGAGTTGTCCAAAATACATTAAAGTATTGGTAGGCAAAATGCTTATAAGATTCCAACATGTGTCTTTATTGTGGATTTTCAATTGAGTCGTTGCGAATAAGCCGAAAGCAATCTGGTTAGAAATTGGATTCTCTGTTTGGTCATGGAGATTGCGAAAAAGAATAAAGAACAGAATAGAGCACGAATTACACAAACACAGAGACGATGACAAAGGCAAAGACAAAGACAAAGACAAAAATGCTGTTTGAGTAAGCACATGTGAGCACAAGTAGTGCAGCAAAAAGCTACTAAAAAGTCCAATGACACCAGCCTATATTTTTATTGCATACTTTCGAGCGTGCTGCTCATGCCTCGTCTGAAACATTGTAAATAAATGCGATGGAAAAAATGGTGCAAAGGGTGTGGTCAAATAACTGCAATGGCAACGGCAACGGCAACGGCAACGGCAACGGGAACGGCAACGGCAACGGGAACGGGAACGACAAACGGTGACAGCGACAGTCAGTGCGACGACAACTAAGAGGAAAACAATGGGGCTGTTTTAATGTGACCATTAAACAATAGCAATAAGGACAAAGGATACACACTCACATTGACAACAAGTTGTTGCAGAGCTGCAGCAAGCGCTTGAACAAAAAGTTGGTGCTTACCCAGCAAACAATTTTACAAAGGCATAAATCGACTAATCGCCAGCTTCTGAGTGAGCCCAATCTATGAGCAGGCTACGAAACAATTCACCTTTTCGATGCGGTAAATGATGTAGTAAATTATGAAATTGCTTTGCAATACTCTAAGCTAATTATGTGCCTGGAGTGGCGCTTCATAAATGGCTGCTTGGGTTGTGGTGGCCAGTGCATAAAAAAGAAGTCCTTGCCATTGCTGACATCGCGCGAGATAACATTTCAATACAATGTACGAGCATGATGTCCATCACGTTACGAAAAAGAAAACGTTGAAGAATGCATCTCCGACAGCAGAGACAAAGCCCGGCGACTGCGGCGATGACATTGGTGGAACATGGAACTAGTAGGCGACAGAATGAACCACAACAAAGACGAACTATTTTATGGGAGAACTGCCACAACGAAAATGTCAATAATGAGTCCAAGTCCGCCTCTGGGCACGTCAGCTGCCCCGGCTAACAATGTGGATGCTGTTGCATTTGCTCTCCCATATCAGTCGGTCGAGCCGTAAGCAATGCGGCCAGAGACCAAACTCCGACGGACACGAAGACCCACATCGGTCGCCACTGACCAGTCAACTGCTTTGTCCAACTGAATGCAACGCATGACAAAATGACAAAATGACAAAATGACTAAAAAGAAAAAATAGATCGAATGTGGGTGGCATAAAAATGACCACAAACTACTTCTCGGTCATCTACGTATATTACTCCCGCTGCAGGCTTAAGCACTGCACATAAATACAGATACCATAGTTCACATAGCCACTGGTACATATACTTTTAAGTGTGTATGTAATCCACGACCCTTAGAAATGGGAAAGTCAGTGAAGTCGTTCGCTTCGTAGCCAACACATCTCTCCGATAATTTGGTCGATGTCATGGCGGCTGGCAGAAGGAGAGTCGAGTCCTCAACTACGGATGAGTCCGTGCTGTCGACGGCTGTTGGCAAAAGTTTCAATTGTCTCCGCCTGAGGATGCGTGAATGTGATTATTTAAGTTTTTGCACAGCCTTTTCCTGTTGCATGCGACTACGATTAATTGCAATAGCGAGTGCTGCAAATGATAATGATGATGATGTGGATTCATGTGAAGCAATCTTTCATACGTTGTCTTCAATGCACGCCACGTGATTATGTTCGGGTCACATATTCAGGCTGAATATTTACTCGTTGGATGCCATTGATTAAGTGTAACTTTTACCGATGCTTGGGGCTTGTAAGGAAACGCCATTAGATTCACTCGAAGCAATTACCTTATCGTACCGACTGAGGAAAACTGATATTTTGCAAAAGCATTCGTATATAACAGTAAGTATATTCTCGATCAGGATATCAAAATGAATCTACCTAGCCATGACTATCCATCAGTCTGCATACTAAGCTAAACGCCTCACCAAGGTCTCAACATGTTCAAAATCTAGCTTATATTTATGCATGAGTATCGCACGGATATCAAGGCATAACTCGTGCAGGCGTAATTCCAGTCTTGAATACCTCTGCACATTCCCCAAAATTGAAAAACTTGTTCCATAGTTCATTGTGCAATTTTTGCGACATATTTATACCGAAGTATTCAAAAATTAGTTTTTATAGAAGGGATATGTGCAGGATGTGCATTAGTTGTGTGCGCTGTTAATGGATGTATGTGTGTATGTGTGTGCGTTTGTGTTTGTATGTGTATGTGAGGTAAAAAAGTCTGTTGAACTATAAGCTATGCGTGGAGCTTAGGATGTGTCCTGGTCGAGCATACTCCACCGATTAACAGACATTTTTTCTAACTTGAATAAAACAACAACTTCTGTTGCTTCAGTCAATTCTATAAGCTACTATATAAAGATAAAAGAGTCGTCTATAACTTTCTTTGAAATCGTTTCCACATTTAATTTATAATTTGTGTATACATCACAAGAAAATATAAAGAAACCGAAACTACGTTCGATCCAAAATTAAACATATTTCAAGCTTTTCAGACTATTTCAGACTATAGCGTCCAAAATCAACATACATACATACAAAAATTGTAGATATAATTCACAGTTAGTTAGGGTTAGCTCTAGCTTAAGCTCATTTCAATGCGAAATTGATTTTGAATAAATAACATTACTAACACGAACGTTCTGTAAATAAATAAATTTATATTTATTGTTGATTAAATTAATGGACAGTTACGTAATGCCCAAGCAGGAAGCAGAAGAAAATACTACTCGTATTACGTGCTTCGCGTTGTTTAAAAATTGATTTTGGTTGGCTTCTGGGAGTTAGCCTCTAGGGTCGAAGCATTTAACTTTGGGTCCATCCCATAAAACGTGACCATTAGTATTTAATACACCCCTAAGTGGAAGACTGTTTATTTTCATGGTTTAACAAATCCTGGATTTCGAAGATCTATATTTGTGTGCAATCGTTGTTTTTCACAAACAAGAATCTTCACTCACCCTTAATAATTAAGATTATTTATCCGACGCTCTAATTTTATAGAAGGTTCATTAACTAAGTTCATTACTAGTTTAGCAAAGCCTTTTAACACTCCATTAGACCAATGTATTTAAAGGCCAGCCTGCGACAAAATCTAATCAACCGGAAATTAATTGAATCGTAAAATCTTAAATAAAATAAAGTAGTTCTGCTTATTTGTTTCAAAAACGAAAAAATGATTTATGACACTTAGTATTAGGAAAAGTAATTATTTATTCGTGAATTGAAAACTAGTGCCAGGAAAACGTAAAATTACTTATATAAATTCTTTGCAATCGATAAAGCGCTAAAATCAGCTTGAAACGCCTTACACTGAAAAGTAATCAGTTAATCAATTAAAAAAAAAGGAAATATATAAATTCTTTACAACCGACAAATACCTGAAATCAGCATGAAAACCTTCACATAGAAAACTAATTAGCTAATCAAATATCTACCATCTCATGAATACGCCGTTGACTAAAATGCAGAAAGATTTCACTCTCCACTATCGGATATCGGAAGGTATTATAAGAGAAATCAAGAGCTTTCAATTATACTTGATAGACTAATAAACGACTATAATTAAACCATACATTTAACGACTTACAAACTACCAATGAATATTGGTAGAAATGTCACAGCAGACCCAGACAAATAGGAAAAGGAACAAGAGACATCACGAACAGAGCAAAACAGAAACAAACAGAAACAAACAGAATCATCATAAAGAAGACAATAACATTCGCACTTACACAACCACAAGAAATTTATGATCAGATATCTATAGAAATCAGATTAGTTACAAACTATACAAAGACACAAATACGAAATGAAGGAATACAGACATAAAACTCTACAATAAAAGAAACACTAGACAACTATTAAAGGAAAGAATAAAATATCAATAATTTGCTGACCAATCGTATAAAAACTTCAATTATTGGCGGCGAAGTAATGAACTCCAATAAATAAGTCCCTACTGGGTGCGACGAAAAAAAGTTTAAAATAACATCGCACCATCGATTAATAAAGACGCAGTTGCATAATGAAATATTGTAAAATTTCAAATTTATTCGAAATAATGAAGTTCACCAACGGAGTAGTAGGACAACAATTAAAGAAAATGATGAAAACTATTTAAGTAAAGTAAAACTTTATATAATTATTTAGGAGTTTACAAAAATGTACAAGACTGAAATCCCTATAATGGTAATCCTTATATGGTATAAGACAGATACCAACGAAGCAAGGTCTTAAGTGAGACTTATTTGATGCATTGTAACATCTCACAAAAATGCAACAGCTAAGCCTCAGACTGTTAGGAATAAATGTTAGGAAGTTAAGAAGTTGAACATTATAAAAAACAACTCTAATTAGTTTATTATTAACATATAGCTTGTGCTTGTCACGTCTAGCTCTGCTCTTATATAAAAACAATATACACTAAATTTCAAATTTTAATTACTTCAGGCTTTGAATATAAATGTTAGCTCGACGCTCCGTCACGCAAGCTACGAAAACTTTTGACATTTCGATAGCACAGTACGGTAATATCAACATTTTAGTTTTTCCGCACTTTGAGGTTATGTTTTCAAAAAGTGAGTGACACACGAAAAGTTCTGAAACAATTGCAGGCTGTTTGTCAGCTTTTTTGGTTTTAAATGGAGATAATTTGAAATTCATTTTTGCTGTAATTAAAGCCTTCTTTTTAACTTCATCCAATCAATCAGATTCACTGATTGCTTGCTTAATCTGATTTTCATTCCTTCTTTCCTCTGTGGCATTCCCAGTCGAACAGGTTTGACTAGTTTAGCACTATTCTTAATACTCTTTCCCCTCTTCTGTGGGATGCAACACTCCATTCGTTGGTGAGCCAACTAATTGCTGGCTTTTTTAATTCTTTATTCGGCGACTGCTTTTAATATGATTGCAATTTGCGTTAACGTTTGGTGGCCAGACACAGTCAAAGAGTTGGATGGCCAACTTTTCAAAGCACCAACACCAACAACTCAGGGGGTCTACAAAAACAAGGCCAATGGCTGCCATTTTTCCATAGACTACTTTTGGGCGCATTAGTTCCGCATCACTTGCCAAAAATTTAGTGGCTCGAATCCGCCGCCTTTACTTTACGAGAATGGTCTGTGGCGTAAATTGGTGTTTGTTTGAATGTGTCTGGCTACATACATACATACATATGTCCATCGAGAAATGCCTGCATGTGTTGGTGAAGGAGAAGGAGAAGGAGAAGGCGAGGGGCAGTTTTTCTGTGGCGTCAATTATTTTGCTGACTGCAGTTGGCCAATTACAAATTACAGACTACGTACTTGGCCAGCTTGTCCCCGCATTCGTTTTGCCAACTTTTCATTAGGTCCGAGCTGAAAGAAATACATTGGTAAATCAATTATGTGGCTTTCAATTGTACGTTCGCCACTTTTAATTTATTTGATGTATTTTATTTAACGCAGCTCTTTTTCATTAATGGAAACCGCAACTTTTCGTGAACACTTTAAGAATGTGAATTCCTTGTCTTTGTGGCTTTCGCCTTTATTGCCAGCCATCATTTCAGCGCCAAGGCAAATGTAATTAGCTCTAAGTGTATCGTCTGCGGCCCTGCTGTTGTTTGCCTCATTTTCGTAATTTGTTGTTAATTACTTTTTGCAGTGCGGGTTTTTTATTGAAAATTAATGCCTGCGGATTGGTCATGTGGCATCGAAGAGGCGCGGCGCCTCTTTAATTGAAATCAGCATCAATATAATCGTAAATAAGGGTTACATTACGTTCATAATGGCTTCAACTGCGTGCCACTCACTCCGACTGCGACTCCCGATTACAGTCCGTTTTTGCCCACATTTCTGTGGGTGAAAAATCAATAAAAAGATACTCTGATTTTGCTTAATAGTCTATCCTTCGGTTTTAAAACCTGTCAAAGATTTCATGAGTTGAGAGCGTAAGATGTGATCTAAGTTATTCACATATCAGTCACTTTTTAATTGATTACTACATCTGCGAAATTTGAGGGATTTTCTTTTCGTACACTACTCCTAGAATGCATTGAAAATTTTTATTTTGGCTTAGTTAGACTAGGATATAAAATGCTCGAATCCTTTTTATATGAACATGATTTTTTAGCATCTAAATATTCTAAATATTAATAAAATCACAGTTTTTACTTTTTGAACTAAACTCCTAACCTAAAGTATTATTCCCATTCGATTACTAAATACACAATTGCTCCAAAGTGATCAAAAGATCAAAAATATTTAATAAAGGGTATTGAACCTTCGAGCATCAAAGACAAATTTTGGTTTTTTTTAAAACATATATGTTACGCAGGCCTTATCAGACACGTAATTCCCAACCGCAGCAGGCAATGGAGAAACATTTCTCTATTCATGTATGTAAGTATTTCATGACTTATTCCATTTACAATTCTTACCATTGCACTGAATAGCTTAAATATGACAACCGTGAATTACTTAAGCGATTCAAGAAAGTCCTCTGTGGTCCGAATTTTCGTAAGCCGGACCTGTAAAAGTATATCTGAAATTATAGAGAAGTACAAGGAAAAGCCAACAACCGTCGTACGCCAGGAACTATCCAAATCACAATGTCGGGACTGTGGTCATTTAATTGGACGCTGCAATTTCGACCTATTGAGGAAGACACAGAGGTGCGTATGTGAAACATCGGTTATTCAGACTGACTGAAGCTTGATTCTTAAGATATTCTTGTATGAGATGGAATGAAATAGGTACCTTTATATTGGTTGCAATGATGTTCATTTTACTTGGATTGGGACTGATCCTTATACGAAGATACAACCACACATTCATCTACGGCTCTGGCGGCTGTACGTCGAACATTTATTGGGTCTACAGTAATTGCCAAATACTGGCTTAAAACAGTGCAGAGGTATGCTAAATCTCCATTTGATTGTTGACATTTGACTGTTGTCTTTCAGCTCTATATCTCCTTCTTTCTCTTTCTGTCTCTTTTAATCTCTCCTTGTATCCTATGTCCCAATTTCTCTCAGAAGTGTGTTAACAGATATAGAATGGAACTCCGACCGTATGACGAATCGAACAATATCGAAAATATACGGTTTTGTATATCATCTACTAATTGCGTTCCTTTGATACAATCTCAGTTTTACATGTCCAGTTTTAATAAGAAATATATTTTTATAAGATTTACAACTGTATGGATTATTACTCTCACACTATTCACAGCAGGGTATTTAATAGTCGGGCATTGTGTTCTATGCTCCACTCGCTAGATGGATCTCTGTGGCCACTTGTGTAGCGTTTTCACTCAATCAAGCGGACGACCACAGTGCGCTAAGCACACCTTGCTAATTAGGCCGCAGGCAGTTTAGCGCCCCTTTTTGGGCGCTGTCAATCATCAAACCGTTTAAATAATAAATCACTTTAAAATTAGTTTGCCAAGTTGAGCAAGTTGAGCGTCGACAAATTAGTAAAAGTTAATTAAAACTATTTAAATTGCAAATTATTGTAAAGTTTTTCCCATACACACTGATACACATACATTTGTATATATGTAGATATATATATGTATATATATATAAATGCCGACGTGAACACGCAGACAAAAAACGCTTGGAAGTGTAGGAACATAGCACACACATACCAAAGACCGTATCGGTGGAAAAACCTTAGCAGGGCTAACGCCCATGGCAGGACTTCCGCTGGGACTCGCACACCCGCACACCCACCCACACACACACACACACACACACACACACACGCACTCAGTATATGTACGTTCATTGCCTTTCCTTTTCACAGCATGTTTAAATGGGGGAAATTAAAAAAAGGAGCCCACCTCTGCTGTGCTGGTAGATATATATTTGCGAAATATGTACAAAAAATGTCAAGTTGTGTGCACAACTTGGCTGGCAGTCAGGCAGGCAGGCAGGCAGGCAGTCAGTCAGTCAGTTGGCAGTCAAGGCGTCGCAATATCGGGGCGTCGGGAAGTGGGGGCGTCGGGAAGTGGGGGCGTCGGGGCGTGGCGCGTCGAGCAACAATTTGCATATAAAAAGGGTTGTTAGACTTTAAATAGCGGCCTGTCCTATTATCTGCATTAGGGTAGATATGGCGCGCATTAAGATAAGGTACTTACAGCAGCGTTACAGGGCATTGGGATGGGGCATCAACTACGCAGAGTTAATTTATGCGGGTGTGGAACCTACTGCACGTCTCCAGATACATATGGGGTGTATGTGTGTGTGTATATGTATGTGCGTCTGCATACGAAGCATGTTGAAATTTTAATTAAAGCCAAAACGTTTAAGAACTTTTCAAAGATGTTGAAAGAACCCAAATTTGGAATTCAATTCACTTGTGCTTCTCAATGCGATGACATTTGCAGAGTCATTGACTTCTGCCTTGACTAAAAACTAAATTCGTTTATTGAAAGTTTTCTGCTGGATCGAAGCAAACATCTCTTTGTCTTAATTTATACAACATTTCTTAAGGTATTCTCAACCACTTTTAAGATAGTTTTTAATAAGAAGTATAATATATTTGTTCAGTTAATAATGCGTACAGTTTATAGTCAAATGTTAGATATTGAAATTTAAATATTAATTTTAATAAAAATTTGACTAGCCTCTTTAGTTCTGTACACAAATATAAAACCAAATTTATTTATTAGTTAAATTATATTTTAGTCTTTTGTATAATTATAAATATTACAGAATAAATACCAAAAACACAAATTGTAATTAAAAAGCAATTTTGTAATTTTTATACAATTAGCTATTTTCGTAAAATTTTATTCAAAAATGTGTTTGGCTGTGACAATAATAGATCATATACTTAATTAAATGTATATATCCCTTGTCAGTCTATATAATATATATTCTATATATTCTATCTCAAGTCTAATTGTTATATTTATTTATAAATCAGTTACTCATGGAAGTTTGCATATACTCGTCTTTTGTGGCCGTCTGATAAAAGTAGGTCGAAGTCAGTCAGGTCAATCGGTTAATCATTAAATAAATAATCCTCGTCCCCGTTTTAGTTACACTTGACTATTTGACTATCTTTATGACTAGCTGAGTGTTTATATTATTTTATTTATTTTCGTTCCCGATTGTATATCCCTCAAATACCTTCAACCAGCCACCAGTAAATCAAAAAATAAAACGTCGGCCTGCCAAATCACATTCCAAGCCGAACGATTGAACGATGCTGCATTAGTGGAAGCGAGACTTGGGAGATACAAAAATATTCTAATTGAAATACCTGCTCCATATCAGTGGCTGACTCAATTCGGTGCAGACTGTGTTTGAGTGGAAAATCGCTCGTCGCAGCTATGCGACAGACGGATGCTTTGCCTGCATACCTGGCCCACCTCCGTCCCACCTGGCTTGGCTGCGTGCCAAGCCGAGAGTCGAGTACCAAGTACCAAGTACCGAGTCGGGCCTGCTGAATATTTACGCAGGTGCGATGGGCCTGTTCCTGATGGAGTTGCTGCTGTTATTAACCCCTTGCAAAACGATTTCACACAGATTCGACGATAAAGCAACGGAAACGACAACCAAGTACTTGTCATCATTTATATGTGTGCTTGCCTAAGTGCAACATCCCATTCACCCACAGGAACGTGCGCTTGTGTGTGTGTATCGGAATGTTGTGCCTGCCTTTTTTCTGCTTACATCCACAGTGCGATATACGATATACAAAATTAATGAGCTCTTCAGCGCACCCATAACATATTTATTTAGTGGCTTATGCGTGCTGATGACGCTCTTGGACCTCGCCTTACTCACTTACCGACATATATTGGTATTCTTTTAAGCCTCCAATTCCGCATTCTGACAACTAGAAATGTGTATCAATGTACTTCTACATACATATACGATATGTGAAAGCCCATGTTCTATCTGCCTGACTGGCTGATTGACTGCTTGGTTTAAAGGCCAATGTATAGGCCTAAATGTGGGCTACACATGTGTATGAGTCAAGTGTATCATATATCACAAATTTGCTGAAAACGTGTACATGTGCCTTTTTTAATTACCGTTCTCTTTCAATCAAACTCATTTCAGACGTGATTCCCTTTTGGGAAGTCCATCCCTCCGAAATGTTAAATTTTTAACTTCCAGTACAATTTCAAAGCTCTCTATTAAATTTGAAAAAAAAAAAAAAATCAGAAAGTGTGTTACATTATTTTACAGAATGGAAACATAAAATGCACTGTACAAACTTTAAGCTATAGTTAACTTTAAATTTTAAAGCAAAAATATATAATTAGTCAATTAAAATGTATTTATTTGTTAAGTTTTTGGTTTTGTCCTGATTTGTATACTCGATTCAATCTAACAATGACAGTTCCCAGTCATTCCATTCTTGTCATTAATCACAATTATCTGAGAGGTTTCTTCTTGTGGGTTATTAGGGTCGTATATGGGAGAGCTTACAACCAAACCAACAATAAACACTTGTCTTACACTCAACAGTTTTCATTTGTATGCAGAAATCATCATATTCAAAATATGTTTTTACGTTTATTTGTTTGCTGTCTGTCACATTGCCCAATGATCTGACTGACTTTTTGACATTGTTGTGAATCGGCAGTGAATCGGCAACTAGCTTTCACATCATCGTCAGCTTGTCAGACGACTATCCGAAGGCAACAGGCAAGCAGGAAATTATAACAAAAGCCACGAGGAAAGCAGAAAACAGAAAACAGAAAACACAAAACACAAAACAAACAGGCAAAAAGTTAATTGTATGAAATCAACACACTTAAAGTCAACAACACCAACAAATGGCAGCAAATAGGTTAAGCATGTTGACAACAAGCAATCCAATATTAGGGGCAGAAGCGAACCAGAGCCTTAGCCGCAGCCCTTGTCCCCAGTTTGGTCCCAGGCGCAGTCCTGCTCCAAGTCAGAATACGGTACAAATGTCGGCAATGATAGCCGGCAGAGGCAGTCAGCCAAGTCGAGGAACATCCCACAGTCAGGCGTTTAACAGCCAGCAAGGACAAACAACAACAGAAAAGCGTAGCTAACGGCAGCTTATAAGCCGCAGCATCAGCCGTGGCAAGTAGAAGTCCTCGGCAGGAACTGTGTGCGCCAAAGGACTTAAAATGATGAAGCAGCTCGGGCTTCAGTGCACATGAAAAAGATGAAACTTCTTCTCCCGGTGAAGGTGAGCTAAATGCTCACAAGTGCAGCGGGGCAGGTAGTTCACGATTTCGCCACTTCAGGTGAAGTACTGAAGCAAGGGTGGAAGTAGTTGAGAGATACTCCACCACGACCACCCGCCCTCCCAGCTAGACAGCAGGACACACAGATTCCTTGGCAGTGGTCTGTCCCGGCAAACGAGGAAAGTCGTACGAAAATACTTGAGTAAATCGTGTTAAATCGCGCTCAAGTGTTAATGTAATAAGCACTTTTAATAAATAAAGGTGAACTTTTAAGCAAGTGCTGGCTGAATAGACTTTTAACACACTCACAAGAGTCGCATGTGTATGCGTAGACGTCATACATTCACGACTCCATTACATTCCGCTGGGAATCATGTTAGTGGTAAGGTTCCCGGCTTACCTTATAAACTTTGAGTTTATATTCATTTACTTACATTTCAATTCTTTATATTTCATTTTCACCAGCAATAAGATAATTTAATGCAGATTTTAGCAGACTACAAAAAAAAGCTGTGCTCTGGTTCAAAAAACTTTAAGGGTATATTAGTTGTGATAATACATGTCTTACTCTCTGTTCATAGGACTGTTTTTATGAATGAAAGTCTACATCAACCAAATTTTTAGGCAACTTTACAAAAAAAATCTATTCTATATTGTTAAGAGATATTTGATATGAGAATTAAATGCATAGAGCTTCTGCTCTGATTTGTAGTTAAATTCATAATGATTCTTTATTTCAATTGTAAAAGTGCTCTTAGCCTAAGTACATTATGTATAGAGTTCTGCCGCTGCGAACGTCGGCAGAGAGCGAGAGAGTTGTAGTATGTATGTACTCATGTGTTTATGTATAGATATATACATATATGTACAGATGGTACATACGTGAAAAATGTTTACGTTAGCGATCACATGCGGCCAGTCCGCATAAGTGGCTGATCGTATTTCTGCACTTATGTATATTTATGATTGTATAAACACAGCAAAAGTGCCGCTATGTCATGAGTATGACACTCTTACTTTATATCGGGCACATGTCCACTTCATATATTATATACCCTACCATACTGTGGGCATATGCTTATTTGAAATACAACATATTACTCCTCCCTTTTTAAAAAAAAAATAACGTAATATATTGTACTTATTTAATATAAAAATTAGTATTAGTATTATTTTTATTTTAAATTTATTTTTTTTTTTTTTTATATATCCTTATATACTATGTTGTATTCTTAGATAAAATTTGTTTTTGTTTTTGATTTTTGATTATTGATTTTGAAATACATATATATTCGTTTCTTTGATTTTGATTTTAAAATACGTATATATTCTTTTCTTTTAATTGAAATTGAAATATATTGTATTCCCTTTTTTTTTTTTTGTTGTTTAATTTTGTTTTTTTACATATTAATCTGCTTTAGCCTATCCTTAAGAAACTTTTTGTTCCCTATGTTTCTTATTCTTTATAATTATATTATTATTGTTTTCTATACGAATGACCTCAAAAGGTCCTATATAAGAAGGTTCTAATTTATGACATGTTTAAGTAAACTTGATCTCCGATTTCTATTTTAAAATCTAAAACTTTCTTATCCCTTATTTCATTATGTTTAATTTAAGTTTCTTTTATACGCGTTTTCTAATCTAAACTTGACTTCTTTAGCGTAATCATCTACGTTATATAATGGATCTATTTTAGTGGTCTTATTAAAGCCTATGAACTGTCTTGGTAATCTTCCAAATACTAGTTCGTATGGACAATAGTTGTGTGTTACCGAGGGTGTTGCGTTGAAGCAATATGTAAAATATTGTATCGAAACATCCCAGTTTTTGTCTGTGGATATGTACGAACGAACATATTCGCTGAATGTCCTATGACTTCTTCAAACGGTACCTAATGTCTGTTGGTGGTGTGCAGTAGACGTTGTGTTGACTATTTTTAAATATCTGCACAAGTCAGCTATAATTGAATTTTTGTATTCTGTCTGTAATGAACGTCTTCATTGGACCGAACTTCAGAATAAAGTTTTCATATATAGCTTTGGCAACAGTTGTTGCACTTTTATTTGGAATTCAAATGCCCAATTTTATTCACATATTAGCGTAACTTCATATTGATTGCCATTCTCTGAGCGTGTTAGTGGACCTATAGTATCTACTATCGCTCTATCAAAAGCTATAATTGGTGTCTCTGTTGATTTTAGGCACTTTTGACATTTACGTACGTACTCTTTGACATGACGAGTCATGTTTATCCAATAATAATGTCGTTTTATTTTAGCTAGTGTTCTTGTAATGCCAATATGACTTTCTTTAATTGGATCGTAATGAAATTTAGACAGTATCGCTTCTTGATCTTTTTCATTTTCTATTAGGGTCAGCGACTTGAGTAGCGCTAATCTTAAAATATTCAATATTTTATTGCCCATATTTTTGAAAGATTCAATTGAAATTAATTCAAAGATCTTTTCGCTCGGTGCCACTTTGAGTTGGCTTATCTTAAGTATATACTTATCTTAAGTATAGCAAGCCTTTGGAAGAACTGACCTAAGTCAAAACTTCCATTGGTGTACAGATCGCTAACATCAATTCTTGCTATTATTTTTCTTCCATGTTTCAAAAAACATATCTGATTTCTTATTAGCAAGGCCACTATTTTTCGTACTTCGTCATTACAAATAGAAATATATATATATAATATCACTTTTATATATATATATATATATATATATACTATATATATATATATAAAGAAGACCACAAATTTACTCAAATCCTCAGTTTTTATCCTGACGCTGAAAAACGTTGTTTCTTTAAATAAAGAATTAGACTCCGACCAATTTGAACAAAGAGTTTTTTATTGATTTACGGATCGGTCGTAAAATATATAATTGGCGCAGCTGGAAGGATCCGCAAAAAGTGATATCAATTTATCTGTGTAAGTAGTGGCCGCTCATGGTACATTCCCTAGGTTACAGTACATCGAACTAGTAACTTAAATCGCTTGGACTCGACTCAAGTTAAAACACCAGTTGTGTGTTTATTAACTTAAATCGAACATTGTGTGCGAACGTTTTTAAACACTGCCAACTGCGTGCAAAGTGTTTAGTGAGTTAAAAAATAAACAAGAAAAAAACGAAAATGTCAGTGATTTAAACTCTAACATATAAATAAGCTCACAAGTATTTACTACTCGGCTTTGCATATCTTTCGATCCCTGCAAACAGTAAATACTTGGATTCGCATATCTCCGATCCGATAACAAAAACGTTAAACTTTTAAACACCAATTGTGCGTGCACTTGACAATAACCTCGAAAATCCTCGAAACTGTCATCCGTCCGACAAGTGCCAACATTTGATGGTGCCAGCGAAAATCTAAGTTCTTTCATAAGAAGAATTGACTTCATACTTCAACTATATCCAACGAGGGATATACGCCACCACAACATCTTATTTGGAGCGATTGAGATGCAGCTCACCGTAAGTTCGTAGAAGACCTAGAAAATAAGTCGTATGTAATTACAAATAAGCTAAGTTTGGAAAATAATTCTACTAAAACCACATTATATATGAATGCCTTAAACAAAACATTTAAAGATGTGATTATAAAAAAATTACCCGACAGACTCTTTATGACTTTAGCTCGTTATGATATTTCCACTGTTAGTAATCTCAAGCAAGTAGCTCAAAGAGAGGGACTCTACGAAAACAACATAAACGAGACAAAAAACCAAATCAAAATAAAAATTCCAGAAATCAGAGTCACAGTAATCCAAAAAGTGGAGGTTCTTCTATGCAACGAACCCAAGCCACAAAAAACAATCAATATAAACCAAATTTAGAAAATGACTTTAAATTGTATACAGAATTCCAGGCTAAACTTAATCAAGAGAGAAGACAAAACCCTATAAACCATCCCCAAGCTAGAAACACTCAGTACAGCGTACCTAACCAAGCAACAAAAAGACAACGAGAAAGTAAATGTGGCACATAAAAAAATAGATACCTCTACAAATTTTCTTCAACATACCTCGCAGAATCAA